>CM051688.1:25940618-25983118 GCA_028022725.1 Lycodopsis pacificus | reverse complement strand
CTCTGTCTCGCTCTCTCTCTCTCTCTCTCTTTCTTTCTCTCTCTTTCACACACACACACACACACACGCACACAGTGAAATGGATTACACACTTATGATTTGTGTTTGACCAAAAGCATTTAGTCACGGCGCACACAGCGATTCAAAGGCAGGATTAGGACCCTAGCATGTCATCGGTTTGGGCAGCGAGCATGTCTAATGCCGTCAGTGATTTAGCATGTCACACGGTATGTGTCTGTCAGCAGCCGAGCTACGTAACAGGCTGTCTGGGGCCGGCCGAGAGGAAAGCAACTGGACAAACAGCAGCGAGCGGTGCAGAGTGGAGAGAGTTGGGGTTGGGTTTCAGGTCTCCGGGTCACGTCGATGAAGTGGACACAGTGATGCCTTCTGCTGTTGTCAACATTGAACGACCAACATCGTGAAGCGACATGTGTTCATGTTAAACATGTACAGATGTGAATCTATTCCAGTGTATACTGGTGTAATATTATAATATATAGAGAAAAGGTTTTAGACAGACTGAGGACATGAGTCTGTTCCTCCAGTGCACCAACATCATGATGTATTCATGACGATTTGATTCATATATTCAGTTCAGTGTTTAATTATGTTTAATATACATATCATTGTATCTCTAACCGTGTCTACGCAGAGCTCCACAGCCTCCACACTGACAGAAATACAATGCTGGACGGGAAAATATATTTTTGAGTCAAATTGAAAAATACGAGATTCTTCCAATGAAACATAGTCGTTTCTTTATTATGTGAACTGCACCATGTTGCTAAAACCCCACATTTCACAGGAAGGACCAATGAATTAGTCACATACTCATCCGGATGAAAATATGAATTCAATTCAATTTATTTTATTTTGTTTTGCCCAAAGTCACAAATCACGATTAACATTTGGATTTTCATATTATTATGTAGTATTATCGTATTATTATGAGCTTGTACCGTTGATATGGAAACAATCATCGTGCAGCTGTAACCTCGAAGTTCAGGTGTCTGTTGACCTGAAAATCATCAAATCGGTTGTTACTCGTACAAAGAGAGACGAGTGTGTTCAGTGAAAGGTGTTTGAGACTCAGGACAGACGAGGCAGCAGAGCTGAGCAGAGTCCACGGACGAGCACATGGTGGTGTTTGCTGAGTGTTGACCCCCGCAGACCTCTTCTCCATCTGCTGCTGCACACATATCCCAGAAGTGAGCGACTTCATCTGGGCTTTAAAATGTAGCTTTGGACATTCCCAGCAGAGAGAGAGAGGGGGGGGGGGGGGGGGTCAGAATCACCAAGGGGACCGTGACAGTGCCTTTGAATCTTCAGACCCTCTCTGAGAAAATTCGGTTTGACCTCCATGACAGAGTGGCTGTGGAGTTTGTGTCAGGGCAGGAAATCACTGTATGATGACAATGCCATGTGTGATTAGACACAAACTGAGTCTGTGCCTGGAGAGGAGCACAGGCTGCCTTTGTTCTCACCCCCCGGCTCTGAGGAGGGCTGTCATGGCTGTGGGGACGAGTGTCTTGATGAGAGACCGTCACTGCTCCCGTGAATGTGGTGAGAAATGATCGAGCTCTGTTTGGTGTCCAGGTGGGGGAGGCTGTCTCCTCTCATATGTATGCTGCAGATCTTTGAACCCATGAAGTATTATCGTCTACAACACACTATCTGTCTCGATAGGAGATGATTGTATCTGTTTACTGAAGGGAGTCTGGGTCTGTGAAGTCTGTGCAGCGCCCCAGTCCGTTGGATCCCCACCGGCTAAACGTCTATGGAGATCCAGGGACTTGAATGTTGGCCACAAACACAGCCCTTCATGTGTGACCGCACCATTGTCACCGCTCACACAGAGCCCTCCCTTTGATGTGTGGGACTCTTGCCGTCTGTGGATAAGGCCATCCTCCTCAGTACAAGTGTGTGTTTTGCCAAAACAAACCTCTTTCTGTTACTTGGTAGCACCACAGCGTCCGGTCAGCACTTCTCTGATTCTTTCATACATCAAGAACAATGAACATGACCAACAGCACAGAACAATGACACAGAATACGTGACTGTTCTGTTGTTGGGCACAGTAAAGAGGATGTTGAGTCCTTGTGGTTGGAAGGAAGACACCCTTCGGGGGCCCCTGGAGTATTTGGGCTTCAGGGGTGTATGGGTCAGGGCCCCTGTCGAGCTGCATTTGCGCTGTAGCTACTAGGTCACCATGGGAACATGGTGCCACATGCAGACACCTCTTTGATTGACAGATGTGCTCCACTCAGACACCCTGAAGACCACGAACAGTACGAGGCGGAAGTCAGCCATTAATTAGTCTGGTGGCAAGTGTTGAACCTCTACTTGATCCCTCTTGGGAAGCTGTGTGTGTGTGTGTGTGTGTGTGCGTGTGTGTGTGTGTGTGTGTGTGTGTGTGTGTGTGTGTGTGTTACTAGACATGGAGGCTCATCAATAAGAACACTGGATGTTTTGACTCATGACATGATCTTTCCTTCTCTTACAGTTCGACATGTTATCTGCTGAAAGTCCCGAGACAAACAGAACAGCGGTGAAGTCCATAACATCACCACCGTTGTGTATATTCGTCCTGGTGGAGATCACTTCCTCCACCACAGTGAGGCTGCTGATGGTGGAGATCACTTCCTCCACCACAGTGAGGCTGCTGATGGTGGAGATCACTTCCTCTACCACAGTGAGGCTGCTGATGGTGGAGATCACTTCCTCCACCACGGTGAGGCTGCTGATGGTGTGTAGGATGAAGCGTTGCTGCATCAGGCTGGCTGAGGAGACGTGTAGTAGTGCGCCCCCTTCTGGTCAGCTGCACTCTTTCTCTCTGTCTTCACTCAACAGAGCAGTTCAGCACCAACTGCAATCAACACTCAGTGGAACCACAACATGTTCCAAATATGGATATGTTACAGAGGATACCATCTGTAATTGTAGGTCAGGGTGTCTAATCTCACATTAGTTATGAAATATAGTAAATGGTGATTGTACAGTAATTGCATTTCTCACCATACAACATACATATCAGACAACAAATGAAAGAGATTCTGTGTAATATTTCAATTTCAACGGACAACTATTGCCAAAGCGTTGGGGTTATGAGTCAATATAGTGTGTAGAGAGCCTGCAGCCTGTTGGGTAGACTACAGCATCACTATGTGATTAAAGGGGTCGAGTCATTCTGCTGGAGCCTTCTGGGTTCAAGCTTTGTTTTGTAGGTTTATAGCAAAATATAAAATAAAATGCTTCACCTGTTAACTACTTGGTACAGACAGATTTGTGTACACTGCACACTGGTTTTTTTTGGGGGGGGGGGGTCCTAGTAATGCCACCAGTAAGATATCAGATACGCATTGAGAGACTAACTAACATATTGTTCGTTCTGGAAACTGTTGAAATTGTTACACATGTGTAATCACACCAGCCAACAGGTCTACAGGTCTACAGTAGGTCTACAGGTCTACAGTAGGTATACAGGTCTCCAGGTCTACAGTAGGTCTACAGGTCTACAGTAGGCCTACAGGTCTACAGGTCTACAGTAGGTCTACAGGTAGGTCTACAGTAGGTCTACAGGTCTACAGTAGGCCTACAGGTCTACAGGTCTACAGGTAGGTCTACAGTAGGTCTACAGGTCTAAAGTAGGTCTATAGGTCTACAGGTCTACAGTAGGTCTACAGGTCTACAGGTATGTCTACAGGTCTACAGTAGGTATACAGGTCTACAGTAGGTCTACAGTAGGTCTACAGGTCTACAGGTCTACAGTAGGCCTACAGGTCTACAGTTAGGTCTACAGGTCTACAGGTTTACAGTATATCTACAGGTCTACAGGTCTACAGGTCTACAGATCTACAGGTAGGTCTACAGGTCTACAGGTCTACAGTGGGTCTACAGATCTACAGTAGGTCTACAGGTCTACAGGTCTACAGATATACAGGTAGGTCTACAGGTCTACAGGTCTACAGTGGGTCTACAGGTCTACAGTAGGTCTACAGGTCTACAGATCTACAGGTAGGTCTACAGGTCTACAGTGGGTCTACAGGTCTACAGTAGGTCTACAGGTCTACAGGTCTACAGAAGGTATACAGGTCTACATGTCTACAGGTCTACAGTAGGTCTACAGGTCTAAAGTAGGTCTATAGGTATACAGGTCTACAGTAGGTATACAGGTCTACAGGTCTACAGTAGGTCTACAGTATGTCTACATGTCTACAGGTCTACAGGTCTACAGTAGGTATACAGGTCTACAGTAGGTCTACAGTAAGTCTACAGGTCTACAGGTCTACAGTAGGCCTACAGGTATACAGTTAGGTCTACAGGTCTACAGGTCTACAGGTAGGTCTACAGGTCTACAGTGGGTCTACAGGTCTACAGGTCTACAGTAGGCCTACAGGTCTACAGTTAGGTCTACAGGTCTACAGTAGATCTAAAGGTCTACAGGTCTACAGATCTACAGGTAGGTCTACAGGTCTACAGGTCTACAGTGGGTCTACAGGTCTAAAGTAGGTCTACAGGTCTACAGATCTACAGGTAGGTCTACAGGTCTACAGGTCTACAGTGGGTCTACAGGTCTACAGTAGGTCTACAGGTCTACAGGTCTACAGTAGGTCTACAGTAGTTATACAGGTCTACAGTAGGTCTACAGGTCTACAGGTAGGTCTACAGGTCTACAGGTCTACAGTAGGTCTTCAGGTCTACAGGTCTACAGTAGGTCTATAGGTCTACAGGTCTACAGTAGGTCTTCAGGTCTACAGGTCTACAGTAGGTCTACAGGTCTACAGCAGGTCTTCGGGTCTACAGGTCTACAGTAGGTCTACAGTATGTCTACATGTCTACAGGTCTACAGGTCTACAGTAGGTATACAGGTCTACAGTAGGTATACAGTAGGTCTACAGGTCTACAGGTCTACAGTAGGCCGACAGGTCTACAGTTAGGTCTACAGGCCTACAGGTCTACAGTAGATCTACAGGTCTACAGGTCTACAGGTCTACAGTGGGTCGACAGGTCTACAGTAGGTCTACAGGTCTACAGATCTACAGGTAGGTCTACAGGTCTACAGGTCTACAGTGGGTCTACAGGTCTACAGTAGGTCTACAGGTCTACAGGTCTACAGTAGGTCTACAGTAGTTCTACAGGTCTACAGTAGGTCTACAGGTCTACAGGTAGGTCTACAGGTCTACAGGTCTACAGTAGGTCTACAAGTCTACAGTAGGTATTCGGGTCTACAGGTCTACAGTAGGTCTACAGGTCTACAGTAGGTCTACACGTCTAAAGTAGGTCTACAGGTCTACAGGTCTACAGTAGGTATACAGGTCTACAGTAGGTCTACAGTAAGTCTACAGGTCTACAGGTCTACAGTAGGTCTACAGGTCTACAGGTAGGTCTACAGGTCTACAGGTCTACAGTAGGTCTACAGTAGGTCTACAATAGGTATACAGGTCTACAGTAGGTCTACAGGTCTCCAGTAGGTCTACAGTAGGTCTACAGGTCTACAGTGGGTCTACAGGTCTACAGGTCTACAGTAGGCCTACAGGTCTACAGTAGGCCTACAGGTCTACAGTTAGGTCTACAGGTCTACAGGTCTACAGTAGATCTACAGGTCTACAGATCTACAGGTAGGTCTACAGGTCTACAGGTCTACAGTGGGTATACAGGTCTACAGTAGGTCTACAGGTCTACATGTCTACAGATCTACAGGTAGGTCTACAGGTCTACAGGTCTACAGTGGGTCTACAGGTCTACAGTAGGTCTACAGGTCTACAGGTCTACAGTAGGTCTAAAGTAGTTATACAGGTCTACAGTAGGTCTACAGGTCTACAGGTAGGTCTACAGGTCTACAGGTCTACAGTAGGTCTTCAGGTCTACAGGTCTACAGTAGGTCTATAGGTCTACAGGTCTACAGTAGGTCTTCAGGTCTACAGGTCTACAGTAGGTCTACAGGTCTACAGCAGGTCTTCGGGTCTACAGGTCTACAGTAGGTCTACAGTATGTCTACATGTCTACAGGTCTACAGGTCTACAGTAGGTATACAGGTCTACAGTAGGTATACAGTAGGTCTACAGGTCTACAGGTCTACAGTAGGCCGACAGGTCTACAGTTAGGTCTACAGGTCTACAGGTCTACAGTAGATCTACAGGTCTACAGGTCTACAGGTCTACAGTGGGTCTACAGGTCTACAGTAGGTCTACAGTATGTCTACATGTCTACAGGTCTACAGGTCTACAGTAGGTATACAGGTCTACAGTAGGTATACAGTAGGTCTACAGGTCTACAGGTCTACAGTAGGCCGACAGGTCTACAGTTAGGTCTACAGGTCTACAGGTCTACAGTAGATCTACAGGTCTACAGGTCTACAGGTCTACAGTGGGTCTACAGGTCTACAGTAGGTCTACAGGTCTACAGGTCTACAGATCTACAGGTAGGTCTACAGGTCTACAGGTCTACAGTGGGTCTACAGGTCTACAGTAGGTCTACAGGTCTACAGGTCTACAGTAGGTCTACAGTAGTTCTACAGGTCTACAGGTAGGTCTACAGGTCTACAGTAGGTCTACAGGTCTACAGGTCTACAGTAGGTATACAGGTCTACAGGTATGTCTACAGGTCTACAGTAGGTCTACAGTATGTCTACATGTCTACAGGTCTACAGGTCTACAGTAGGTATACAGGTCTACAGTAGGTCTACAGTAAGTCTACAGGTCTACAGGTCTACAGTAGGCCTACAGGTCTACAGTTAGGTCTACAGGTCTACAGATCTACAGTAGATCTTCAGGTCTACAGGTCTACAGGTAGGTCTACAGGTCTACAGTGGGTCTACAGGTCTACAGTAGGTCTACAGGTCTACAGGTCTACAGTAGGTATACAGGTCTACAGTAGGTCTACAGTAGTTCTACAGGTCTACAGTAGGTCTACAGGTCTACAGGTCTACAGGTAGGTATACAGGTCTACAGTATGTCTACAGGTCTACAGGTCTACAGGTAGGTCTACAGGTCTACAGTAGGTCTACAGGTCTACAGGTAGGTCTACAGGTCTACAGGTCTCCAGTAGGTCTACAGTAGGTCTATAGGTCTACAGGGTTACAGTAGGTCTACAGGTCTACAGTATGTCTATAGGTCTACAGGTCTACAGTAGGTATTCAGGTCTACAGTAGGTATTCAGGTCTACAGGTCTACAGTAGGTCTATAGATCTACAGGTCTACAGTAGGTATTCAGGTATACAGGTCTACAGTAGGCCTACAGGTCTACAGTAGGTCTACAGGTCTACAGTAGGTCTTCAGGTCTACAGTAGGTCTACGTACAGCAGACAAGCTGCATGAGCAGTTCATGCATATAGACGACTACGTACCACCGCTGGCTTGTTGGCTCGTTCACTTCTGTTTTCTCAAAGTGGAACCGTGCAACCGTGCACGATAAGACACGCCGTGAGACGCGCCGTGAGACACGCTATGAGACATGTGACTATAAGACATGTGACATGGTAACTTACACTCTCTGTCTGTTGTTTATTCAAACCTTACATTGAATTCTGCACCTCCACTGCAACACCTGAGAGTATGTGATGCAACTTATTTATCATTGTTCAAATATAATTGAAGTATATGAAGTACACATGTATAGCTTTGACTACAGTCTGGCTGCTTCATGGATTCATTCATTCACTGCTTCTTTGTGTGAGCCTGTGCTGTGTGGATGTAACAGCAGACTGAACAGTGTAATGAAAAACCAATTAGCTGCTTTTGGCACCAAACACCCAACGCACTCATCCCACCTGAGGCCGGCTTGGTGTTCATTCAAAGGCCTCGTCCAACCTTCAACTGCTTCTCATGGCCGTTCTGTGGCTCTCTTATTAAAAGACGTGCTGACATGGCAAAGAATCTATTGCTCTGTTTGGAAATATGACTCTGCAGCAGCTAGGCCACAAAACTCCATTACTCCCTCTATTCCAGCTCCTTCTTACAAAGCTAAGGAGAGTGGAGACACTGGTGGAATAGGAGGCTGATTGTGATTGATGGCTTCCCATTAGCAAGTGTGTTATCGCTCCGGCTGGGGGGAACGACCACTGAGTTGTAACACAACACATTACCTGAGTCTCTCTCCCCAACGCAGCCGAGAGCCGCTTCGATCAAATATAGAGCCTCTCTCCGAGATCCTCATTCCCTGCTCACAGCACTCTGACTACCATCCCACCAGCTGTGATCTGCTCAATAAACACATCATTAGTATTCATATTAAGTGGAGCCGTGTTGGTGATATCTGCACTGCTCTGTCTCGCTCACGCTGCTCTGCAGGCCTGTACGACCTGATTGTGGATGTGCTGTCGCTTCACCGGGCCGGATCTTTTTCTCCTCCTTTTTCCTTTTCTCTGTGGTGCTTCATGTCACAATGATTGATTGGGACCAGGGCACAGAGTGTCCCGCATTACCCCAACAAATGATCTGGCCCTTGCTGGCAGACCTTGGCCAGAAAGAAATCAATATTTCACCATTAAAATCTATCAGAGGAGAGTTAGGGCAGCGACTGTCAGAGGCGACACTATCAAGCCGCTGTAACATTAAACCTGACACCTGCAGCACATGAGTAATCAATATCTAGTGGTTCACAGATCATTTGTGGTCACCTTTTAAGCAGTGATGGATGTCTCCACGGGCAGTGATTCATGTAGTGACACCGTTTAACAGGCTTTTATTCCGGTTTAGACGGTCATCCCTCAGAGACGGGCTGCAGATGGAGCGCTGTGGTTCCCCGCTAAGACCTATTTCATCGTATTCGGCCTGTCCTCAGCAATAACTGCGTGCGTTTTATCGGCTTTGTGCCCCACTGTGTGTGAAAAACACATAAGCGAGTACAAGGTCAAACTCTATGAGTTCCAGCACCCGTGTCAAAAGCAGCAAGTTTTCCATGTGACGTCAAAAAGGTGGCGGGAGGCTTCGGGAGGTTTCTGCTTCTGGTGGTTCAATAAAGATGAGCTATAACAATGTAAATCACTGTAGTATGTTCAATCTGGCCCGGTGGTTGACTCCACATTCTGCACCTGAAAGCTTTTAATTCTGTTATTGTGGAAGTTCATGGTTAATGGGCTAATACACTAATACACCAATACACTAATACACTCATACACCAATACACTAATACACTAATATACTAATACACCAATGCACTAATACTAGAATACACTAATACACTAATATACTAATACACCAATGCACTAATACACCAATACACCAATACACTAATACACTAATACACCAATACACTAATACACCAATACACTAATACACCAATGCACTAATACACCAATACACTAATACACTAATACACCAATGTACCAATACACCAGTGGCGGGCCGTCAGGGCCTGCAAGGCCTTCTCTTAGGCCTATTTTATAATTTAATAATTTTTCTTAAATACACTACATGTATTATAATTTATAAAATATTTTCCCCATTATCTTATTTTCTCATTGCACAGCTCCTGTCTTCCTCAGTTGCTCTGCTTCCAGTGCAGCTTGTTTTAAGTAGAGCTTTTATCCAATTAGATCTCACCTCTGTGTCTCTAGGTAGAACAGAGCCAGAGGCCTGCAGACTCTCACCTGCAGCCAGTGCAGATTAAAGTAAGTGGGGACGATATAGTTGATTGTCATAGTGTTCAACCAATCAGATCTTTAGTTTGACATGTTGGGCGTATTCTTTGACGTGTCAGCGGCCGCTAGCAGCCTATAATGACGTCAGCATTACGTGCCGCTCAGTGTTCGTCTGTAGCTTTCCCGCTAGGTGCAGAGTGAGCTGTGATTGTTCAGTGGGCGAGCACGTGACTATCGTGAAACGAAACTTAACAGCCAGCAGAGGCTGATGGGTAGTGAATCACATCACGTGATGCAGCTCAGCCAATCAAAATGCATTGTGACTGAGTTGAGCTGCACCATGACAGAGAGTGCTGAGCCGAGGAAAGACACTGCAGAGCAGTACGTTCAGCGTTCAAGTTGTGAAAGTAAAATCCTATGATAATCTCTTTGGGTTGTGGCTTGTCATTAAGGAATGACGGTGGATCCCGCAGCCAGACCAGCTGAGAACATTCAATTTTCCTGAACTTAGTCTTTTGCATTCTCTAAATGCTCGAGCGTTATTCAAACGACTTGTACCGAACGGTTTAATACGAAGACATACATAGTTACAGCCTTAAAAATTAATAATAGCTGTGGTGCACAATGTGGTTATAAGGTGGTATTTCAGCTGCAAGGACAGCAGTGAAGGCCCAAGTATAAAATGCACGGCCCGTCACTGCAATACACTAATATGCCAATATGCCAATGTACCAATACACCAATGCACCAATCACCAATACACTAATATGCCAATACGCCAATACGCCAATGTACCAATACACTAATACGCCAATGCACTAATACGCCAATGCACCAATACACCAACACACCAATACATAACTGTCAACTCTTTACACTTTGTTTCCATAAGCTGTTGAGCCGGTGACTGACTTTACCTCCACTCTTATCCAGGGGGGGGGTTTGCTAATCACTAGAGACCAACATATCCGCCTGCATCCGATGTAGAGAAAGTAAAAGAACAGAACCAGCCGAGGATGTCAGGTGATATTAAGAAGACATGCTGTATGTAAAATTAATTTGTTAATGAAGGTCTATTTCTCAGCAGCCCAAACTAAATGTATTGTAACGAGGTGGCAGTCAGAGCTTAATGTTACGGTTATTGACATAAAGGAGAAAGATTCGAGACAAGTTGAAAAGAGGGACCATGATACGCCAACAAACACGACCCGGAGCATCTGGTAGTAGTCCGACAGACGTAAACGTGAGCAGACATCAGTGCTGCTCGGTAGTTTTGATTGATTTAGAACAGCCCAAAGCACACACACCTTCCCTTTAACACTGCCCACAGCTCCATTGATGAGTTGCAGTGTCAATCCACTGGTGATAAACTGCTCAGGGTTTTTCCAAGGAACAGGGTTGCTGCTGAACACATAGGTCCCATCCCCAATGTTATGTTTTATTATGGAATACCATCAGCTCATTGCTGCTGAATCGTGGTTCAGGTTGAATTCTACACAGAAAAAGTCTTCCAATGATCAACGTTGATCTTTGCTTTCACATGTTCACAAACGTCTCCTGGGTGAAGGTCCCGTGTTTGACCCGTCCATCCACACAGACCTCAACCCAATGGGGTCTTCTGTGTGTGTGTGTGTGTGTGTGTGTGTGTGTGTGTGTGTGTGTGTGTGTGTGTGTGTGTGTGTGTGTGTGTGTGTGTGTGATGCAGCTCGGCCTCTTGACTGAACTTTTTCCTCTAAATCTGTATATTTATTAAACAAACAACTGGGACACATGCAATCTTTGTTGCTGAAGTTGTCAATGTTTCAACTCTTTGTTTCCATTGACTTTTAATGCAATGGTACCTATGTTGCAGAATGACCCTAAACTGTCTCATAGTTTGAATGCAAGTACGGTGGGGTGGTAATGCTACGGCAGGACCAACGTGAGAGTTGGCAGCTGCCTCGTCCTGCACCGTACTACATACTGCATACTACATACTACATACTGCATACTACATATTACATATTACATACTACATACTGCATACTACATACTGCATACTGCATACTACATACTACATACTGCATACTACATACTACATACTACATACTGCATACTACATACTGCATACTACATACTGCATACTGCATACTACATATTACATATTACATACTACATACTGCATACTAGATACTGCATACTACATACTACATACTGCATACTACATACTACATACTGCATACTACATATTACATATTACATACTACATACTGCATACTACATACTGCATACTGCATACTACATACTGCATACTACATACTACATACTACATACTACATACTGCATACTACATACTGCATACTACATACTGCATACTGCATACGACATATTGCATACTACATACTGCATACTACATACTACATACTACATACTGCATACTACATACTACATACTGCATACTGCATACTGCATACTACATACGCCCCCGATCGAGACACGACGTGGCAGCTACTGTTAATACTCTACATGTGAATGAAGGCTACAGTTCAGCACCTGAATCATCCCAAGAAGGGATCGGATAGGATGAGGGTTCCGGACAGCGGCCATCGGCTCTAATGTTTCCTCCTCAGCATATATGTGAGAGCTCTCAACCTTGCCGCCTGACCCTCATTCTGTGAGAGGAGATAATTGCTTGTCAGGAATAAATAGAGAGATTAATGAATTCATTAGCGGTGGGGAGTTTAGCTCTTCGGAGCAGCACTTATGGCTATGACACATCACGCCTATTGTTTCACTAGCTAGTTAGCCTTGAACAATAACATTCACACAGCAGATTGCTCATACACTCATGTAAACAACTGAGAAACTGTGTCCTTATCCTGGAATTTAGCAATAACGCAAACAAAGGGATTTTAAATCCTGATTATTCATCTTAATTACTTCTGTCTCTGCGAGCCTGTGTCTGTGGCCGGTACAAGACACGACACATTAATCCACATTAGCGGTGAACACTGTACCACTTGATGTGTGCAATTCTGCATCGGCATACAGCTCGTGTTTGAGCATTTGTGCGATATGTAGAATCTCCACTTGACTAGCTGCAGCTTTAAACAGGCTTCAGACGTTTAATGCAACACAGACAGCTGGTCTGATGACCACAAAACACAGAAATACATTTCAGTATTTAGTTGTTTCAATTAATAGTTGTGATTAATTTAAACATGTTGTAACGTATAGAGATGCACTATATGAATAATTTACTCATGATGTATCCCGGCATACATCACTGAGCTTAAACTTTACTTCATATTGGCCTCCAGCAAGAGAACAGGCCGTATGAACAAAGGTCTGTTAACCGCATGTTGAAGCCCTAAAAACATCCGACACCCTAAATCAGAGCTGCTCATTTATCATATGACTGCATCGGACATGCTTCTGTGTTCTCCTCTTTATAGGGAACTCCAGTTTATATCTTGTACCGTAGTTATTTCAGAAATGATACAAACAAGGACCCCACAGAGCAAACTAAGGGATTTCATTCCAAGTACAGTACATTAGGAGATATTGTTATTGACAAGTTATTAATGGAGCAAAGAGATTGTTTGGAGAATGCATTAGAAGACATCCAGGCTTTCAGGCTTATTGTATCGTTTATTAGGAATTGGGGCAACAATAACGGCTGTAGGGATTATAATCACTGTTCAGGGTGACTTTTGTAATATTAGAATGTGAAGTCATATAGAGGTCCTCGTTGGAGGGGCCCTCCCACAGTGTACAAGTTCATCAGAACTTTAGAGCATCATGTACAGAGCATCACAAAGAGCATCACAGTGATGCGCTCTGTGATGCTCTCAGTGACGCTCTCAATGATGCTGTCAGTGACACTGATGCTCTCTGTGATGCTCAGTGATGCTCTCAGTGACGCTCTCTGTGATGCTCTCAGTGATGCTCTGTTTGGATCTGAAATCACATGTGAGAAGTTCTCTCTTGTCTGCTGTGTTGAAATGTTTTAATCTCATTAACTTGTTTTAGATTTGCATTGTTGACTTTAATGTCTTTAACTAGCTCGTTAGTTTATACTAGGTTCAATATTTTATCTGATTGTATTATCAGTTCATTCATGATTTGAGTTCATTCTGGTTGTTACCTAGTGATATAATATAGTAATAAATCTTCCGTGGCTTGTTTGTAACTTGTTTCATCTCACGGAGGACTATCTGAAGTATGAAGGTTAGAAACAGTCTTTAGCCGTTATTGATTCGAACCCTTACAGGATGTTTTCTCTGCAGATCGCTCATCTTGCTAAATATTCCACGAAACATACTTGGCTGCAGTTCAGCAGCTCGTGTTCCCTTCTGGATGAGACATGAACAGAAATCAGAGGCAGTTACCCAGAAGGCCATGTTCTTTAATAACACGAGTGCAGGTTCCACAGGCGGCTCCAGCGAGTGGAGGCTGAATCCGTTTGGCTGCTAGAAGGATCATCTGTCATGTCAAAGTTGTGCAGTGGTGATATAAAGCATTACAGAAACACTGTTGAACAGTTTACGTGCTGTAACTCAACAGTCATGAGTCATTACAGATGCTTGTAGAAATGTCCCTTAAAGGATCCGGTCATACCTCAGATTACAGAAAAACTGATTATTCTCAATCCCTCCAGCTCACACCTACTGCACACAACAGTCAGTAACACTGTGCGGACATCTTCTCTGTGGAACAGTTAGAAGTCATGCGCTGATACAGTGAATTATCAGACATGTCTTACTGTAGAGCAAAGCATGTCCAGAGCATCTCAGGGAGAACACCATCAGTGCCCTAAATAACAGTGCAAACATGATGCACTGATGACTTCCTCGTGTTAGTTCTATGCCAACATGTGTTAGATGTTACTATGAAGCTCACAGTGAGTCTATCTTTACACATATTTCACTTCTTCCTCCTGATCTAGTCTCCATCAGAGGGCATATATTTGAGGTATTCAACAGATAACCAACATGTTTCAGTGAAGCGCTATGAAGACAATGAGCTGAAGATGTGATCACTGCAGCTCTGTGGGAAGATAATGCTGCTGAGGAGGGAACACGTACATATTTAGATACATGTTGCTCCCTGAAATGATAAAAGGGTTTAAAATAGAAACGGTCCCACAATGACTGAATGTGCTAAAGTGAACCGTGTTCATGTCTGGATTCAACCTGCTGGTCACTTCAGTCTATGTATGTATGCATCACTCGCTCACAACCCACAGCCTGGGAGCTCTGCACCGTCCTCCATGAATCAGATGGTTCATACATGCTGGTGATGAGCAGGACTGGTAGAAATACACTTTGTTCTCACAGACATACACGTCACTCCATCTAGAAACCTAAATGTAGATATAAGCAAATTATACACAATAAACAGTTTGGTATAGAGATATCTCTCCGGCTGTGTGTTCGCCACTGATATGTGAAAGACTGAGATAAGAGCTGACTTAAAAACCCTCCCTCCCTCACCCCGTTCTGTGTTTGGCACAACAAAGCCAAAGGTTTCAAACATTCCAGCTGATCTGAAGAGCGATCAACGCTCCGCTGCTAATCTCTTCCCAGGTAAGTAGAGAGAAACTGCACCCAAGAAAAACACACAAGAACCTCTGCTACCATTGTTCAGCTCAGGTAACAGTACAGCCAGCAGACATCCCAGGGCCTGCCAATCAAAATACTTTGTTGTCCAGCAGGAAGCACCAGGCAGCCAATCAGGACCTCTGTGTCTTTGACATGCCTAACTGGCTCCTCCAGGGCCAGCCAGTCCTGCTTTCTGCTGCGTGCAGACGCTCTCTGCTTTCAGGTCGGTGCAAAGACAACGTTGTTCTGAGCAGAGGCCTGGTGAGATCCCTCAGTCCTGGTGCGTCTTCTCCTGAACAAACTTGTATTCATACTGAAAAACGCACAAAAAGCAGGAAATACAATTAGACACAGAAGAGCTGGAAGCACCGTCATGGCCAGGTTCTGTGTGTAGAACCTTGGAGGACACTGATGCACCTCTGGCACATAGACTGTATACAGGAAGTGGGCGTAGTCGTCGTGAGATCACCATTTGTTTTATGGATTTTTGGTCTGAAGCTGCAAGTTTAGCCTCATTTGCACGTCGCCATCTTGGTTTTTTGCAAACAGTAAACAGAATGACATGTCTGGACTGAGGAGTGACGTAGAGACGTATACGTCTCTGGTAGAGACCTGTCAATCACCGTGTAGCCCCGCCCTAAAGCATCCCCTGCTTGACTCTAAATGGACCATAATGTACTAAATGAACATCATGCTGTATTGAAGAAGACTTGAAACTAGAGATTGAGACCATAAACTCATGTTTACTGAGGTAATAAATCGAGAGAAGTAGAGTCATTTTCTCATAGACTTCTATACAACCAGAGGAGTCGCCCCCTGGTGGACACTAGAGAGAATGCAGCTCTAACACATGAAGCTTTGGCTTCTCTTTTAAGTGAGGTTGCCTCCTGATCTGACACTCATCTGTTTGCTTTACAGTCCAGCATGAATCCAATACTAGTTCAACAGAGTCGAGCAGAATTTCTGAAAAGATTCCAGTTTCTTACCACGGCGAGCTGCCGTCCTATGTTTCCCATCGTTATCACGCCTGCAAAGAAGATGCAAGGTAACCAGGAGCGAATATACAGGAAGTCTGGTGAAGTATACCTGTGCAGAGAAGAAGCAGCTCTTAATTCTGCAGCAATGCATGGCAAACCTTAACCTTCATCTGTGGTTATCTTGGTCAGACTGACTGCTTAATAAAAGGTCAAACACACAGACAGCAAAGCTGCCAAATACAAATTGCAAGAGAAATTCACAAATACAATGAGACAGGAAATTGCGTCGGCATTGCTGGTGGAGGATTTAGTCAGATACAGTACTGGTAACCTGTGCTGCCATAGAACAACATGCATGGACAAAGCGTAGGTTAGCCATTACAATCTGGCAAAACAATCCTTGACACATAAAATAACTGTCTGTTTGCTATTTGGTTGCGTCTCATATCGCCTGTCTGCTCCTCTTCCTTTCTGTACATGTTTTCATTCGTTTGCTTCCACAACAAATGAGAAACATTTGAAGAAAGTAGAGCCTGAGCGCTCACAGCCGGCTATAGAAACAGGAAACAGACATATTCAGTACGGTCATGCCAATAAAGCTTCTTAAATGTGAACTTACTGAAAGACTCCATTATAAACCAGGAGTTGGGTAGCCAGCGTCGCCAACAGGGCGATGCTGACCCCCAGGCCAAAGCCGCTGCGGGAGCGGTCAAAGGTCCACCATAGGCCGATGGAAAGCGCCGCCAGAGTCAGAGACAGCTGCACGTTATTGGCAAAGTCCACTTTCTGACAGAGGTAGGGTCAAGGACCAATCAGCGAGCGGCTGGTAGCTCCACACTAGTTCACACAGCTGTTACAGGGCAGCCGTGCTGTGGAGGTCCATGTCCAGCAGTGTTACACCAGTTAATGAAAGCTCTGCTCTACTTACACAGTGACGTACGGCAGTGCACACAAACCACTGCAGACACTGAGGGGGAGAAACACTTTCACAGATGTACAAAGCCCCAACACGTTCAGGATACAGCACTGGCGTGGTTGATGCCCACAAACACCGCCACGCAGCGCATCACACTGGACCATTCCCGCTTGAACTTGTGTGGCTCCCCCAGACGGCTGTCGATGCAGGGGTACAGCAGCCCGATCACTGCTGCAGGGAGAATGGAGACAGCATAGAGCAAGAGGCAACATGAGCAGCGTGTGGTGGCACAGTCAACATGTCTGGTGTGGGTCTGTCCTGGGCTCTGATAGTAACAACAAATACTCAGATCACATGACCTACTGAGGGGCGCTTGGATGGGAACACTTTACTGCAGCTGTTAAATACAGTATGATCTGATGTGGACAACTTCTCTTTGACAATTAGTCAATCAGCCACTATGAGCAGATTCTTCACGAAGCCGAATGAACAGGAAAAACGATGCTTATGTTTCGGTTTCCATCATGGGGACACACTACCCAACCCGAGCCCTTCTTCACTCACTGCCCAAAAGCAGCCCCAGATCAGAGGCAAACTGACGTTGGCGCTCGATGTTCCAAGATGCATCAACTAGCAGTCAAAAGATCTGACCTCCAGCCAATGAGAGCGCCAGGAACATGCTGAGGAGAACCTTGGGGGCAGGGCATCCAACTTACTGCTACATTTTACAAAAGGATGAATGTTTTGTTGTATTTGATTAAAAACTAATACATCAAATTCATCACATGTTCTCATGAATAGTTGACATTTTATGCATCGATCAGACAATGAGACGCTTTCTGATGACAAAATGATAAAACACAAAGATCAGAAAAATGAAAACAGAAGAAAGGGAGTCTGGAAAAATAAGTTTCATAAAAGGTAAATAGACCTGTACTTATATCGTTCATTTAGAGTCTTTCCGACCACTCAAAAGCTCTTTCACACTACTTGTCACCCATTCACACACTGATGGGCAGGGGCTAAGTAACTCATCACACATCCGATCACAGCTACGGGAGGTGAAGTGGGGTTAAGTATTGAACTCATCGAACCGCCGATCCTCCGACTGAAGTACGACCCTGCTCTCCACTCAGCCACGGTCGCCCTAAGGACTAATGCTGCGGTCACACCGGTCGCGTTGATTTTTTGACGCACTGCAAAATCGCGTCCAACGCACTGCAAAATCACGTGCAACGCGCCGCCGGTCGTGTTCAGACCAAACGCCGCAAAATCTCGTAGCGCCGGAGAGGGGGCATGGTTTATAGACCTGGATCCGTTCAACTGTCCACCATTAACCATGGAAAGAATAACCTATATTCCTACGTGTTGTGGAAGTCAGATATCTCGGGAAACTAAACGCCGTCATGTCTGGTTCACAATATTGTTCAGAGGAGCTCCGTGGATTGTATCGAGCTGTATTCACTGTGTCTAGCAAGCCGCCGGTCGCTGTTTACACAGACGGCTACAGGATTTATTTGTCCTCCATTGTTGTTTGCGATTCAGCACCGGCCGGAGCTACGGCACTGATGACGGGGGCAGCAACGCAACGCTGATAGGCTATCGCGCCACAGCGTCACGCGATTATGTCGTGGAAGTTGAAAAATTTCAACTCGCGCGTTGGCGATTTTGCGGCGTCCACCGCACTGCTATAACTCGTCCAACACGCCGCGCAATCGCAAAATCACGGCGCGCCGGTCTCATCGCGTCTGTGCATAGACTTTGTATGTAATCTCGACGCGCGTCAAAAAAAAACGTGACCGGTGTGACCGCAGCATTACAGTGACTCAACTCAACTGAATGTGTAAAGTATTTAATTTCCTTGTCCAAAGCTAGCAAAAAAATAAATAAATAAATAAATAAAAAAATAAATAAATAAAAAAAATAAAAAATAAAATAAAAAAAAGAGTTGATATTTTCGGAAAATGTGGGGGACTGTATAGAAACGGCCATAATTCCTAAACAGTTCATGGAATATTTTATCCACTGAATTAAAGCTGAAAGTCTGCACTTCAACCACACATTGACGGCTTCCTTTAAAATCCACTGGAGTCGTGTAAAGAGGCAAAATTAGAAGAATGTGTCACCGTCCAAATACTTATGATACATGTATTCGTATTGAACCGTTCAGTACGCATTGCGAACCGAACAAGAGTAGAGCTGCATCATAGTGATGAAGAGTAGAGCTGCATCATAGTGATGAAGAGTAGAGCTGCATCATAGTGATGAAGAGTAGAGCTGCATCATAGTGATGAAGAGTAGAGCTGCATCATAGTGATGAAGAGTAGAGCTGCATCATAGTGATGAAGAGTAGAGCTGCATCATAGTGATGAAGAGTAGAGCTGCATCACATGCTCTGACTGTCATGAACACACACATGGAGATGAAACATGTTCTTCCTGTTGCACAGCAGTGGAACGTTTCACAAAGTCACACACTGAGCACAGATATAGAACTGCTACTGTGTGAAGGGAATACTGCTGTTAAAAAGCACCTCATTTGTTTTAATAAGTGTTTGAAAACCAAATGTTATTGCCCTTTAGTTCATAGAGCAGTACGTTTAAAATAAAAGTGCGCAATTCACTACTTTTGAATTCATTATTGAACGTTGCCATAACAATGCGATTAATCGCGATTAAAAATTGTAATCGTTGCCCAGCACTACTAAAATGTCTTATAATTGTCAGGGTGTACTTAGCTCCACCCTCTTGTGTCACTTCTGGTTGCAAAAAACTCAGACGGTGACGGACAAAATGCAGAACAGACGTCACGGTGAGTGACTATGTCCACTTCTTATAGTCTATGCTCACAACCCAGCTGGACTTTGATGTGACCATCTCTGTGCAGTACTGAGAGCTATTAAGTAATGTGCCGTATGACAAGACATGCCAGAACACTCCACCACCTCTCAGACCATTTCAACTAGGGGTGTCACGGATCACAAACCTCACGGTTCGGTTCGGATCACGGTTCAGGAGTCACGGATCACGGATCATTTTTCGGATCAACAAAGAAAAGGGGAGGAGACAAATATAACTTTGCTTTCCATTTATTAATTAAAGAACTTCAAGAACACTTAAAGCAAAGAACTTTGGGCTATAGTCTTACATGAAAACAAAAATATTGAAGATGTCCAATTTGAAACAAATAAATAAAAATAAAAAACATTCAAGAATACTCAATTCTGATATCCTCGTCCTTTCAACAATACTGAAAGAAAGAAACAGCCAGTGAGCTAGCTTCCACTGTTTACACTGAACTGAACTGCTCGGCAACAGCTTGGGTCTATGTTTATTTCCTGTCAGGTTATGCCATTCAAATACACTAATGTTACATTACTGTGACATTATTTTCAAAAAGATGAGAATATCTCCATTGTCTGGGGAGAGGGTCGACCTTTCTGTGGTGACTGGAATATTATTGGGCCTGTCTAGCTTCACTCTGATACTTCTGTCAGCACCTGAACCAGGTGTGTGTCTGTGTGTGAGAGACGCTCACAGAGGGGGCGTGTCTACAGCGCCGGACTAAGAATCACTCCGCCGTGGTGAAAGCGGTCTCCACAGTCTTTTCCTTCTCATAGACGCCTGGAACAGCTTCACACTGAAGTGGGTGCGTGATTTCGTAGCGTGGCTCAAGCATTTTAACCAGATTTAGAAATCCTTTGTTTTCTACACCGGAGTGTCCCCGTCGCTGACAGACGGGATGGTGGCTCTTCATGTGTGGACATGCCGATGTTTTGCCGTTGTTGTGTGTCTCTCTTTAAATAACACCTACATACCGTAACGCTTTGTCCACCACCCTCATCCGTCATTATACGTTACACGGAAGACAAAATGTCCCCAAACTTGCGACTTAAATGACGCCGCGGCTTCTCATGTTCCTCCGCTCGCCATGACTTCACCGTTAAATGCTTCTGACCTGCTCCGTTCACGTGAACACACTCCTGCTTTATATCTGTTCACTGACACTCTGCACTGATATTCGGGGACTTGTTACTTGAAAAGGAACAGCAGCAGTAGAACTTTATTACACACTGTGATGATTACGCTGTAAAAAAAATAAATAAAAAATACTCTATTGATCCGCGGATCACAATTGTGAATTGTGATCCGAACCGTGAGGGCTGATCCGAACGGATCACGGATCGATCCGTGATCCGTGACACCACTAATTTCAACTGAGACCCACCAGAACTTCCCTCCTTTCCTGAAAGATGAAAATAAAGCAGACGGGACTTTCTTCACATACCTGAAGCCGTGCCACAGCAGGGCGGTACCCACCAGGCCGAGGAGAAGATGCTGCTGATGACATCAGGGGGAAAGAGGGTGACGTTTCTCTGCACCTGAAGTAAATTCAGCACCAGAGCCAGGAAGACGCCCACAGAGAACAACATGGCCCCTCGGATCACCAGGTTGGTGGTCCTACAATGCAGAGCAAAGGGAGTCAGGAGACTAGGGAAATGTTTTACACTGCAAACTGACAAAACATGATAAGAGGAAGGCCTCAAAGTACATCAATACAGTGTACTGCAGCCGTTGCCGTGCAGACTCCAACATAAGCTCCCATAGCTATGCTTCATAAAACAAAGCAGGAAAGGTGTTGTGGAGCTTATGGTATACATCCCTGTCTTTAGTCATCATGATGTTCTGCTTAAGGTGAGCTTTGGTTGAGAAGATGCAGCACTAACCTGTTGGTGATGACTGAGATATAGGGGCCCCGGGAAGGCCCCGACATCTGCTGCTGGCCCCGGGTCACTGCGCTGTTGCTCATGGCTGTCAGTGTTCGGGACATTCGTAAGCCTGGGTCAGGAAATAGACGGGTGGATGACGTCGTTAACCACTACTGTACTAACTGTAACATTAGCTTACATAACGTATAACAGTATCCATACAATATATTTATCACAATAATGTTTGCTCTCCTATGCACTTTGATTTATTCTGTTCATTCTGACATCTATCACTCTTCTGTCCATCCTGATGGAGGATCCTCCTCTGCTGCTCTCTCAGGTCTCTCCCCGTTAAAGGTTTCTGGGGAGTTCTTCCTGTTCTGATGTGAGGGTCAAAGTTCAGAGGATGTCACACGTGTACAGACTGTAAAGCCCTCCGAGGAGAATTTGTGATTTTGGGCTGTACTAATGAATCGAATGTAGTCTGTGTATGTAAACAGGCCGAGCAGAGGGGCAGTGACGCACCGCACACCTCCTGCAGAATGTAAGTACGCACCAGGCACTGCAGACACCACAGGAAGAAGCCATGGTCTCCAAGGCCTGAGGTGAAGCTCTGCTTATACATCTGCAGGTTACGTGTGAGCCAAGCATGCACAGACGCTCTTATGCTCAAGGCACTGCTCATGGCAAACACAATGTACCGTGAAGAAGCAACAAGACAATGAGTGTAACCGTCGAAACACCATAAACCAACGTTGAAGGTTGATGAAGTAATACATGGAACCTGAGTTTACAGTTCGTCATTGTAGAGGTTGCTTTATGGCATTTTTCCAGTTACACTTGTCCTCTTGATTCTTGACGTTGATGGACAAAATGACAAGCGGCAGTCCACAAGCAATGGGTGACGTCACGACGACTATGTGCACTTCTTATTTCCAGTCTTTGGTTTATACTCAGAGAATGCTCTCAAGTTGGATTAACACACAACTCAAGTTCTGCTAATATCTGTTATTTCTCCTAAATCTTGTGACTCGTAATTATGATGGATGCTCTCCCTCATCTGACATCACCTCCAGTTTGTGTTTGTTGATGCAGAAATACATTTGTCATCACATAAACCACATCAGAAGTCACTGTAGAGTATATGTTTATGAAAAGCTAGTGTCTCTAGATCAGGGATTCCCAAAGTGTGGTGCGCGCACCCCTGGGGGTGCTGGAGCTGCCTCTAGGGGGTGCGCGAGAGGAAAAGTGTAATGGCGGTCTGATGGTGTAATAATATTAAATATTAAAAAAAAAAAAAAAAAAAAAAAAAAAAAAGTGGGATTTTTCACAAAATAAAAACATGAATTATAAAAATCCCCTTTGTAAGATTTAAAATTAAAAACGTACAATTTAATAAATGCACTTGAGCTCCTTCCGGCAGTCTTGTGCCTGCCGCCAGTCGTACACACGGAGGCGAGGGGAATGGAGAGGTGCGTTGGGGAGAGACCGGGAGAAGAAATCGAGCCAGAGTCAGAGGAAGATGAGATGGAGGAGACCGAAAAGGAGGAAGGGATAGCGCAGACAAATCGGGAGCACATCGGCCCATCGAGTCAAGGTGAAAAAAGAGGAGGCTAACAGCTGTCTGAAGCCCTCTTATTTACGTCGCCACCTGAACACCAAGCAAGCAAGTCAAAAGCCCCTTACATTTTTTATATCGAAAAATTGGAGGAGTTACAAAACAGCCAAAAACAACTGCAGTCTCATTCATGTGTTGGGTCTATAAATGACGCACTGCGGGCTTCATATCTGGTCAGTTACCGCACACAATCACCGAAGACGTGAGCTTGCCAGCTGCCAGAGAGATGGTGGAATGTATGATTGGGGAGAAAGAAGCAAAAAAGTTGGACATGATCCCGGTGTCCAACAACACTTTGTCGCGCCGCATCGATGCTTTGTCCGAAGACATCCTGGCTACATTAGTCGGTCATTAATTGTAAATTAAATGTGATAATCTGCCTCTGAGCCTGTGCGCTCGCCATCGGTATTGCTCTTTAAAAGTGACACCTTGTGTAACTGAAATTTATTGAAACTTTGTTGCAGTGTTTCAGGGCGTTTTCACACCCGTAGTTAGTTTGCTTTGTTCTGATTCAGGGATTAATATGATACAATGTTGCAGTTGCCCCTTTGTTCGGTTTGTGTTCACACTGCAACATTTAACAGCGGACTAAATTTTGTAAACAAACGCCACGCGCGAGCAAACTGTTCTCTCATTGGTCCGATTTTTATGCGGCTAAAATAGGCTCTGTTGCTTTTTTTTTTTTTATGGGGGGGGGGGGGGGGGGTGTGCGCGCGAACCCGGTCGGGATGTAGAATGGGGTGCGCGGCCTAAAAAGTTTGGGAACCGCTGCTCTAGATCATTGTGCTACTCATTGATTCACTGCACGTTACTCTTTAAGCACAACACTCAGCCCAGACATGCGATTGTGGTTCTGAAGCCCACGGTCACATTGGCCTCGACGGTGTTCCGTAACACACCGGATTTGGAGAAGCTCCAGGATTTCTCTCTACTTGTTCAACGTCATCAGAGACGTAACATGTCATTCCTCTGCTGGCCTTACGCATCGTCATAATGGATCAAGTCTAGAAATGCTGTTCAGTGCTTAATATTGTGGTCGTGACTGACACAAACGCTGCATCACTTCTCCATCAACAGACAGTTGCTTCAGATGAACGCTGAGCTAGCGTTAGAGAGCTAACGTTAGCTGTTCACCTTTAACCCCGGCCTGAGCAGAGCCTAAGAGGCACACACCGGCGATAGTTCACCTCATGTGACGTTGTGTGCTTATCTGAGGCAGAACTTGTGACTTTATTTTCTAATAACGTTCATAACTTAGCGTTACCTATCGGGTTGATATAGCTAGTTAGCATACACGCTAACTCGCTAAACGCTTCATTCAGCAGCGTCAACAACATTTGCCCGTCTTTCCCTCGCTAACGCTACATGCTGCAGATTAATACGTTTAAAAGAGACAACGAAACAACTCAATTAAGGTAGTACGTGTTAAAAGTAATAACGAACAAATGACGTGATGGAAGCTGGTATGCTAAGTTAGTTAGCTGGTCGTCAGTTGGCTAACCTGATGCATCTAATAATCTAATGTTAGCTAGAATGCATGTTGGAAGTCCCCCCGTCGTAGCACACCGGCTGAGGTGGAGGATAAATCTTACCTTACAGTAACAGACACGTTCCAGTATAATTAAAGTTAGACATGACATTTAAAATAGCTCAGCGTATGCAGGCTGCAAGAGGCACAAATGATTTCGCCTTCTCTCCCGTCTGAGACTACTTCCGGCTGTCTAAAATGAGTGAACGCCAATCAGCGTCTAAAGCCATGACGTAACCACGTTACGCGAAGCTGAATCACGTGATTAGACTCATGTCTGCAGAAGTCGCAAACAATTGTAAATAAGGGTCATATACTAAAATCTTAATTTTTACATATTAATGTCTAACCTTAAAATGAATTGCAAGATGGCGGATTAAATTGGCAGTTTAAAAAAGCGATGTCATTTGTGTATTGTGTATGTGTTTTTAAAGCTGCTGCAGTGTTTCAGTCTGTTCTAACATGTTTGATTGTCTCTTGTGGTCTAATAGCCTTACAGAGATGCAGGAGTGAGACAGTCCCAGTGTGGATCACTCTTAATCCTCACCCCATTTAGTATTCATACCGGGCCTGCTGCTCATGATGGGTTTTAGGGATTACATCTGGCAGCACAATAGTTTCAATACAAACAGACCATGATCTCTCATCACGGCCCACAGTTAACTTATCATGGCTAACTGTAGTTTTCATGCTACAGATGTCAAAAACTCGAGTTGAGTTCAGAATAAGATTCTGAAATTAAACATATTTAGATTGTAGTGTTACCTGGTAACACTTTACAGAGATATAATCAAACAGTTTAAATTGAGGGGTTTGACACTTGTTTTTACAAAGTTCTGTTGGTGACTGGTCCAAAGTGTCTTTGGTGGGTGGACCTGTGGGACTATTGTCCATCCTGGGAGAGGGGGCCCTCTTCTGCTGCTCTTCCGGATGTTTCCTTCTTTTTTCCCCATTGAAGTTTTTTGTGGGGGAGTTTTTCCTTTTCCGAAGCGAGAGTCCGAGGATAGAGGAGGTCGTATCCTTTTCAGAGTAAAGCCCCCTGAGGCGACTGTGTGATTTCGGGCTGTGCAAATCAATTGAATTGAAGTTGAATTGAATGTGTTGCTTTACAGAGTATATTTAAAGCACCAGTGTATGTGGGATTGAGTCAAAATGAACTACAGTGTGTGTGTTGATGAAGGAACATGTCATCATGCAGCATGGCTCATTGATGTGTTTTTAATAGTTGTTGGACAACAATGGAGCTCTAAGACACAAAGGAAGAAGATATATCAGGCGTACACACACAACACTGTGTCTGTAGTTGATACATTCATTGTTGGTTTGACTCTGCACATGGATTTGTTCTTAAAATATTGGCAACACTATGCTTCAATAAGCATTCTTCACAGCCTTTTATTTCATCATATCTTAAAAAGCCATTATCATTTGGAACAAAAATGGTCTCAACAAACCTTCAGGGAGGACAATTTGAACATACAAGTCAACATCATCAGATGCAGGCAGCCATATAGATTCATTTATGCCTTTGCCATTGATTTTGTTTCTAATAAAATGACTCTGCAGGTTCTATTCAGTGTACTACTCACAGTACCATGGGAGACTCACTTAACCCTAATAATTAGAGTGATAAAGGAAGTCTGGTAGGAAAGAGGAGGGATCGGGGCTGTCGATTAGTTGTCAAGGGCTACCTTGAGGCCCTGACGCAGCCAGAGAACAGCCAGGGATTCAATTCATCATCCTGCCTGTGCCCAACGCTAAGGGCCTTTTCATTATCAGACCGCTGAGTCCCACTGTCGGCTCCTTCGGAATAAATGTGAGTGATGGCGTACGCAGGGTGGGTTGTGGGTGTGTATGGTGATGGAGAGGTGGGGCCAGACCCTCGTCATAAATGTCATTCCCATTGGACCGTTGCAGGTCCCGGCTCCAGAATAATAGACCCTGTGACCTCTCTGTTGTCTATAATTAACCTCGACCCCCTCCTTCGCTGCCTCGTGTGCTAATCCCCCGACAGCGATGATGTGAGGAGCTGTTTGCCAAGCGTCTCACACCTCGACCTCCAGCTCCCTCTCGCTACAGCGGGGCTACAGCAGGGAAGAGGGCGTGGGAGCAACAAAGGAAAATGGCTGCTGCTCTGGTATTCCAATGAATGTGTCAGATGTTAGGGACCTGCACTCTGCAGTGTGAGGCCTTCAACCAAATCTTTACCCGTAAATATGTAAATGTATCAACGACAAAACCTGAGAACGATTAGAGCCAGAGTCACAATGACTTACCCAAATGTGAAATCCTTTGTTTTTATGTGAAATTCATTATACATTTCATTGGTCATTTATTTCATTTGTGCATGTTACAAGAACCTCCGCCCACAGGGCAGGCAGCAGGAAGATGGAGGAGGTGGAGGCCGCTCTTACAACGAGTGCTTGACATGCTCTGAGTGCGTCTGCAGCAGCAGGGGACAGATAGACAGACTCAGCTGAAGACAGGAGAGAGGAATCAGCTGGAGAACACTGGTACGTCCCCTGTGCAGCCATACTGACATTTAACACAACAACAGCCAACACGCAACAAGGTGTCGGCTAAATAACCCCAAACTACAATAGAAAGTCAAACCATCCCCGACGGCTGCAGCTGACACCGGTACATGATGGCATTGTGAGGACGCACACAGACCATTGCAGGAGGAGAATCACACGAGGAGCGAATGAAACAGAGAAAGAGAGATCTGTGTCCTCAGCAGCAGTCAGGGAGGAACGGCATCGCTCATCTTCAGCCGGTGGGAACAGAGAGGAGGCATTTGTGGTGCATGATTGTCTGTACAATTTCTTGGAACTATGAGGAGGAAAATGCAAATGCACCGTTACTGGCACCACCACAGCAGCTATGCCACCAAGTGTGTGGCATATTGAATGATAATGACAAAGCGGGCTGTATCCCCTGTGAGCAAGCCTGCGGAACAATGATTACAGACTGGCCGGTGTGTCCTTTGCATCACAAGGGACTCTGATTCTAATGCTAATCAGAGCCTCCGCCCATTGAAATATATCTGTACTTGCAAGGCAGCAGGAAATAAGATGGAATATCCCAGTTAGGCTGTAATGTATAATGAAGCCCTGCTTATTTTGATACTTCAGCTCACAGGAGTCTATACAGTGGCTTTTGGCAGGCTTAACCTATTGCACCACCTGCTGGTTTCAGGCTGGTACTTGGCTGATACAAGCTCGTTTTTGTTTGAGGGCACCAAGAAGCAATTATCCGCCGCCAGGCGTAGAATGTAGATGTGTGAGCTGAACTGTATTCTGCATTGTTCAATTTGTTATTTGAGGTGGAGAGCCTGTTAAAGATGCACACGCTAATCCAGTCTCAGTACGAATGGCACATCTCGTAGGATTCATCCCTGCTTCAGGTTCACTCTCATCCCCCTGCACCATCAGACTGCACCAGTCACACCAGCTCCCCCACCTTCCCTCTTTGAATGTACTTTATTTCCATTCTGAGGAGAGAAACAAGAAGGAGAGCCAAGGCCCAGCGATGCTCAGCTGCACACTCAATGTAGGTTAATGGAAGGGAGGAGAGTCTGCGCTCAGGCTGGCTGCGATTGGCTGGCCAGCGACGTGCAGCTTCTCCGCAGCACAACCTGTCACTGTTAATCAGGGGCCATCTCTTAACACTCAGCCAGCTATCGGAGAGGTGAGCCCATTGCTATTCAGGACGAAACAGATGATAAATCATTTGTATATAATTAGTGCTCAGCAAGGTTACAACTGACACGTATTTTCATCTTAATTAGGAGGGAAATTTGTTCCATTAATTTAATTTGGTGTGCATGAGTGCCTCTGCACCTAACTAAGTTAATCTCACACCTGTCAGGGCGGGACTGGAGCTGGGCCTGAATCAGTGAATCACAGCGGCTGCAGCATTCAACATCTACTGCTGTGTGTCGGAGAACTGACTGTCGTGGCTGTTTGACTGCACTCGAATGTTTGGAATTACTGTGCATGATGATGAATACAGTGAGGTAACCTGTGTCTTCAGTCACATCTTAGAACAGACCCGTAAGAACTGATCCGGGAACAGAAGTCAGTATTGCATCTTCACACCTCTAAGCGAGGCATGAACGCTCCTTCATCCTAGAACAAATATTTAAGCAGATCTCACAAATGGGCATTATGGAGAAAAACATGTTCCATCATGGGGGTTGCAGGCCGTTCATACCCCGGCTCTCTGATTTACAGCCACAGCAGCCTTCATATATCTGAGTGAGGATCGCTGTCTGATCTCGTTGCAGTCCAGCGGGCAGCAGGAGTCCAAGGACTACCGGTAGGTCCCTTTTCATGGCTGAGTGTATGAAGCTGTAGTAATTGCCCCAAAGAGGTGGTTCGATAGAGAGGAAGATGGAGAATGACTGATTTAGTAACTATAAGGTTTCTAATGGAATTCTCCACTGCCTCTCGGGCACTCAAGCTGACAACCATTACCTGAACTGATGCATAGTCCATTACGGGATGCGTCGCTTTAATAGAGTGTCTATCACGTGAAATACAGAGATGTCAGGTGCCAAAGCATGCACTCTCACCCATGTGTGAAGGTTTAACCCAACTGTAATGGCTTTTCTTTTAGACACTGCTGCATGGCCTTACACATGTATTGAAAATCAAACCGAGGACGAGAGGAAGAGGAAGTGGAGCACAGACGAAGATGCTGTTGCTGGATGCTGTGACCCCTCCCACTCGAAGGCGGGCAGTGGGAGCTGAATGAAGTGTGAGCAGACCTGCTGCTCAGCGGGAACTTCATCATTCACAGGTTTCTACCCAGCATCCCCAAAGATGCAAGAGCCTCGAACACCAGCCCGTTTCTGCTTTTGAGTCATTCAACAGAGAATATTGCCCCTCACAAGAGGATCCCTCTTATTAAGGGAGTTGGAATTGAGGATTTATTTTGATAATATAACCACTAACCTGGTCGTTATTTTCTCTATAATTGTTTGGTCTATAATGTCAGAAATAAAATCCAAAACCCAAAGATTTGTATTTTACTTTCCAATAAAGAAAAGTATAGTCATACAATGTTGCTTGAAAAATGACTAATTGATTCAACTATCAAAATAGTTGTAAATAAATTTTCTTTTGATTGCCTATTAATTAGATTTATGAACTTTGTTTCAGTTCTAGATTATTGTTAACACAGCTGGGTATTGTTTGAAATGTTATGTTTTATGACACCGTACTGTCAGAATATAGATTTGTCTATAATCACATTTTCCAAGATGTTCTGCATCTAAAGAAGCAGCAAGAACCTAAAACAAGTTCAAGTGAAATGATTTAACTGCGTATGATCAGATTGAGTAAACATCAGAACAATGGGACATGTTTCCTCCCAAACATGGTTCCATCATGTTCTCGCATCAGTCCAAACGTTCCTTCTATGTGGATTGAGTTGGTGACGGTCAGTGGAACAGCTGCTGGATCGTGTGCTTAAACTCACAAGTACTCACCTCACATCAAGCTTCAGCGGACGGGTTCAATTCAGTTAAATTCAGTCTGCCTCAGCTTAACTGAGCTCGTCAGCATTAAAATAGAGAAGAAGTATATTTACTAAACTCACAGGTGCTATGCTGTAAATACAAGCACACTGTTCTTCTGCATGTTTCTGCTCCACTCCATCGGTCCACCAGCGACAGTTTACAGACTCAGGTCTGAGAAAGCGAGACTGAGCAACCAATAAAGAGAATACATATTCATACTGTACGTTTCACAACCCATTAAATAAAGAAGCACTTCTACAGCCTGAAGACAGAAACATTGACTCACATGCATTCAAATCAGCCCTCCTGCATAATCACTTGCTTTTGATACTTTTGCTGTTTATACTTTCAGTGAACTAACAATGCGAATGAAGAGCATTCAACTTGTAGTGGAGTATTGTACATGACCCACTGGGACCAGTGAGGACATGAGAACCTGCTGTTAAACGTGCTGCACCTCGTTCACACACTCTGCAGTGTGTGTGTGCGTGTGTGTGTGAGACAGAAACAGGATGTGTGTGTTAACCACCAACGCAGCAACAGTCACAAGCATCATGAGGGAAATAAGGAATAGTGTTGATAATTAAACTTACACGCCTGTAACCATGTCTTTAACTCCAAAGAGAATTTATTTCAGATATTTTTCACGACATAGTTCATCTCATATATTTGATTAAACATCTCAAATGTACGATATGAAAGGTCCAGAAAAGCATCGTCACATACATCATGTCAGCTGTGAACTGCTGAGATGATGTCACAGCATCGATGACGGCAAACTGAGCTGCGTGTCTGCCGAGCGGCTCACAGCGGCTGTGAGCGCGTACAGTCCTAACAGTTAATGTTTCCTGTTCCATGAGTCCACCGCGCCTTTATTCCCAGCGGATGCCTGCTTCATCAGCTCCTCCCGGGCCATGGGCTCGATGATGGCGCCCAGCTGGGTGACCACCCTGGGCTTGCTGATCTTTTTCACGGTCCGCTCGGTGTTCCAGGTGCGTCCCAGCGGAGCGCGGATGGTGCTCTCAAACTGTGCGTGGCTCTCGAAGGGAAAGGGCAGCGAGCTCACCTGGTGGAGGCTGATGGAGGCGTTTCTCTTCTCCGACATGATGACACTGGGCAGGTGTTGATCTTTCCTGGGTGGAGGCGGTGCCGTCTTGATCTTGAACCTCCTGCGTTTGCGGCAGGATGGCTTGAGGCTCGTCCCGCCCCACTCACCCCACCCAGGCAGTGTCAGGTCCACCACCTTCGGCTTGCCTGCGTCCTCCTGCTTCCTCTTGTCCTTAAGGAAGTCGGAGACGACGTCATCTCCAGCAAAGGCCTCTCTAATGAGCCCCCTCTGGTCCAGCTTTTCATCAGAGTCCTCTGCGTCCTCCATGGTTGGAGTGAGTGGGACTTGAATGACTTGTGTCCCTTTGGTGAGAACTTCTCTCAGCTCTATCCCTCTCTTTCTCTTTCTGTTCTTGCCTGCCTGTTGAGTTGCAGAAGGCAGGTTCTCGGTGTCTGAGGGCTGCTGGGGCGGAGCAGCTGCTTCTCCACTGGTGGACGTCTCCTCACAGAGGAGCTCCATGTCCTCCAGACTCCTGATCCTGATCACATCTTCCTCCAGCTGAGCTGAAGCGTCTGCCTCAGCTTTCTCTGCTTCAGCCTCCTGACGGCTGTCTGCTATTCCTCGGAAAAGACTTGTGAACTGTGTGAGCTCCTCTTCCTCTTTGTCTGATGCATCTGGGTCCTCTGCAGCAGCTTCATCCTCCTCATCATCCACAGATATTAAAGGTGCCGCGTCAGTCTCCTGAGCCTGACGCAGCTTCCTCCTGCTGTCAAACTCTCTGAGGAGCGCTTCCTCTTCTGTTTCCTCTTCCTCATCCTCTTCCACTGTATTTCCAGGCCCTGCTGCTGTGAGATCCACAGGCTCACTTTTCTCTTTTTCTATGGGCTCTTCAGACAGCTTCCCCGTCATCCAGGGATTTAAAGAATCCAGTCCGTGCTCTGCATCAGTTACAAGATCAGGCAGCTGCTCTGCGTCGCCTGCATCCTTCTCCTCCTCTTCCTCGTTATTCAGCGAGGTCACAAGCTTCTGGGTCAGCTCTTTGTTTACCTCCAGCTGCTGCTGCATGGCTTTGCGAGCCCCGTCATCATATTTGGCCATGATGGCCTTCGACTTGGCCCACTTGCCGCTGTTCTGGTGCTTCAGCGACATCCTCTCCTGCATCCTGGCCAGCTCAATCTTATTCAACTCCTCTAAGGCAGCGGCAGGGTCCGTCTGCACCATCTCATCAAACTGCTTCAGGAGGTCTTTACGCTTTGCCTTGTTCTGCACTTTGTGGTATTTCTTACTCTTGATCTTCCTCTCTCTCCGGGCATTGGCCTCGTAGTAGGACTGCAGGGCCCGGGCTTTCTGCAGCTCTGCGCGTCGGATCTTGGCCTCCTCCAGGCTCATCGCCCGCATCGAAGCCTCCTCGGCCGGGGTCAGGATGGGGTCGTTGATGGGCTGCTTGTTGGCGGACAGGACGGCGAAGATCTCCTGCTCCAGCGGGGTTTGCGCCTTCCAGCCACTCACCACCCTCTCCATGGGTTTAGGGCCTGGAGGTTCCTGGTTCAGGGGGAAGACCAGCTGCTCGGCCCTCTGGTTCTGTTTGATGATGCTCTTCCACCGGGTCACCTGTGTGGCTGCCTTCTGGAACGCGACATATCTCTGGATCCTCTCACTCTGCTGCTTGGTTAGAGGGCATTCAATAGTAGTGTTCCTCCGCTGCAGGTTCTTCAGCTGCTTCCTGGTCTTCGCTGGGACAGCGGAGGTTTTTTCCATGGTCCCGATGAGGTCCGACAGGTCGATTCGGTCGCCCTCCCTGTCCGCCTTGACGGTAAACTCAGACATCTGGACGGACGCCTCGGATCTCTCTCCCAGCTTTGTCTTCCTCTTACTACCGAGCGCGCTGATGGCTTCCAGCAGCTTTTTCCGTTTTCGTTCATCGTCGCCGTCCTCCTCCTCCTCTTCGCTGGTGATGATTTCATCTGCCTTATTTAAATCCTCCTCGTCGTCGTAGTCGACCACATCTGGCCTCACCGCTGCGAGCTTATCCATTCCCGCGGAGCTCTTCTTGACAACCGTTTTAATCCCTTTCTTCTTAGAAGCTTTAGCCATGTTGAGTACACACGACGGAGCGCAGCGGACTGTACACACGTGAGCCGTGAACGGAGCCGCTGTCGTAAATCAGTCACTGCAACGTGAGCAGCACTGTCGCAAAATAGCTCCCCTCCTCCTTCTTCTTCTTCTTCTTCTTCTTCTTCTTCTTCTTCTTCTTCTTCTTCTTCTGGCGGTTGGCAAATAGCTTTCGGGTGCATTACCGCCACCCACTAATCTGGAGTGTGGACTAAGGATAATAACTGGAAAATGCATTTCCTGCTGAAAATGCGTTGGAATGCTGAAAGCTGAAATTAATTGTGAAAAAATTGCTGAAAATTAAGAAATGGGAGACTATCTGTCTGAAAAATGTTGAAGCCCGAAAGCATTTAAACTGCACTGCTGAAAAACCTTCTAGTTGAAATGTCTAACTATGGTGTCTGTAGGTGAAAGTATGAGGAAGAAGAAGGCTTTGAAAGTTGAAGTTTAACAGGATTTGAAGATTTTCTCCATAGAGATCCCATTCAAAAGAAAATTGCAAAAAGCTTCATTCAAAAAGTTTAAAGATTACAAATATGAAAAGTCAAAGCACCCCTCTCCTGAAAGAGCTGAACATTTTGATATTTGAACAATTTCTGTAGCTTAAACAAATTTCAGAAGTAGTGATATTTGTAGTAATAGTAGTAGAAGTTGTAGTTGAAGTAGAAGTATTATTAGCAGTAGAAGTATTAGTAGCATTAGAATAAGTAGTAGTAGTAGCAGTAGTGATATTTGTAATAGTAGTAGTAGAAGTATCATTAGTAGTAGAAGTATCAGTATTTAGAAGAAGTATTAGTATTCAGAAGAAGTAGTAGCCTAGTATCAGTAGTAGTAGTAATAGCTGTAGTAGTGGTCGTAGTATTTAATATAACAGTAGTAGTAAAAGTAATGGCAGTATTTGAAGTAGCAGTAGTAGTAGCAGTCGTACTAATAGCTGTAGTAGTATTAGTACTGGTAGTAGCATGAATAGCAGTAGTAGCAGTTGTAGTATAAGTAATAGTAGTAGTGGTAGTAATCGCAGTAGTGGTAGTAATAATATTGATGGTAGCAGTAATAGCAGTCGCAGTAGTAGTAATAGTAGCAACAGCAAAAGTTATAGTAGAAGTAGTAGTAGCAGTATTAGTAATACTATATTAGCAGCAGCAGTAGTAGTTAGAGCATTCATTTTTTTTAACAAAAAAGCCTAATTTTGAGCTTGTTTAAATACAGTTAATCCATGGGGCTTTTATTTTGAAAGGGTGGGGCTGGGTGGGGGAGGGAGGGGGAGTGGAGACATAATCATAATGTTTGACACACATAAACAGAGGTTATTAAATTATTATTAAACGGGGTGGAGGAGGGGGGAAAGACCTCTAAAGATCCCTAAGACCTGAATGACTGTATGAGAGAGAGACACACAGAGAGATAGAGGGAGAGGAGTGTATGTGCGCGTGTGTCTGTGAGTCTGTGTGTTTATCAACATCACTAATTACTGGCTCAATCGCGAACACCTGTGTGCCTGAAGCCATTTGAAAATATTCTCCATAGAGATCCCATTGAAAATAAAAAGCTTAATCATTCAAAAAGTTTAAAGGTTAGAAATATGAAAAGTCATAGCAGACCTCTGGTGAAAGAGCTGAACATTTTAATCGTTGAACGGTTTCTGTAGCTTAAAAAATGAAGGACAAGAAGAGGTGCGACGGAAGAAATAGAAGTTGAATAAAGATTCGAAGAACAATAGTTGGAATTATTGTTGGAATGCTTAACAGCATTCCAACAATAATAATAATGCTCTAATACGAAAAACAAAAATGCATTAGTCTTGTTGACTAAATATTCCAGGAGAAGTTTCCAACATTTGTCACTCAAGTTTTTCTTTCGTACATTAATTATATTCTCCTCTCCAATCTCTCTTCGAAACGTCTCTCGCTGCCTCGTACCTCTGACAGGACAATGAAACATGGTCCAGTTTCTTCTTCTCCACAAAATGCACACTTTCCATTGTTATGCTTTCTAATAACAGAGGGAACTGTTCAGACCGGTATGGCCATTCCTCAGTCTAGTCTTCATCAGCTCCTCTTTTCTAGTTCGTCCACTAGATCCTGCCCTCCCAACCAATGGTTCCTCTTTAAACAGATATCTTCCTTTGTTCCCTTTATTACATTCGTTCTGACATATCTTTTTGACTTATATTTACATTAACGTTATTTATTCCTCTCTTCAAAGCCCTTTTTGCTGCTGTATCCACCTTCTCATTTCCATCGACTCCAGCAGGGACCCACACTAAATTAACCCTCATTTGATGTGTTCTGAATAGTGATTATAATATTTCATACTAATCCTCTTTTCTGGAGAGGCACCATTTAAAACTCGTTAGCTCTCTGTTCCTTTTTTCTTCCCTACTCTTATTGAAACAATTAAAATACAAACAATGCAACACCGATAGAATAGAAATGTGTGACGATACCTGTGGATAATAATGTAACACGAAAATAGGATATTTATAATTACAAGCAAATAGAAATGTGTAAAATACGTTTACAGAAGTAAGCATTTTGGATGACAAGAGAGATATCTCCTCAGAGAGTAGCTAAATGTAAAAACGAGCAGTCCTTAGCAGAAAGAACATGACCTATGACCTGTTATATGATATTAATAACTGGACAGTGGGCTGGAGCTACAGAAGAAAACATATTAACCAGACTGAGGATTGGACACACAAGGCTGAACAAAACAATGCAACTAATAAATAAACACCCAACAGGACTATGTGAGCACTGCCAAATACCAGAATCTGTAGATCATATAATTTGTCATTGTCAGAAATTCTCACGTGAGCGAGACAGGTTGAAGAGGAGGCTGGGAGGAGGAACTACATCTAAAAGATGCATTAACGTTACCCCTGGGGGCAGGACACATACTACAATACGTGAAAGAAACAGGATTGAGCAAAATAATTTAAGTCTCTGAAATGGAGAACTCCTTTTTTGTGTTTTTGTTTTATTTTATTTTGTTGTTGTTTTTGGTTTACTTTTTGTGAGGGGATAGGTTATCGGGTCCACACTCCAATATAGCAGGTTGCGGTAATGCACCTCCGCCATAAAACCAAAGAGAAGAAGAAGAAGTGGGCTGGAGATTACGCTTCTTTTTCCGTGCTCCCTCTGCTGGCTGAAAGTGCGCGTGCATGTTGTGTTGTCGACACGTCTGTGCTCTTAAATACACTATTACTCGTTTAAAACACAGACCATGAGCTCAAATAAGATAATACATGTTATACTGTATAATTCTGTGTGTAGTTGCACGTAAAAGTAGGCATCCAAACAGAGTATTTCATGACCGTCATGTGATCCGGTCATGTGATCCGTCATTATCAACACTGCAGTCCATCATGGCGGCGGCTCCGTCTGTTTTCCACAGAGTGAGAACTGGCTCTAAGATCGGAGCCCAGTATGACCAAGACGGAAACCTCATTCAGGTGCAGTGCGTTTGAATCAAATGTTCACAGAAGCAACGCGAGCTTCTGCTGTAACACCTGCGTGTTCCGCTGTATGCTAACAAATAGCTGTCACGTTAGCTAATGTGGTGGAGCTGACGGTCGTAAGAGATAGCCTATAACTGGATTTGAATGTCATTTCACCGTTTAAAGGTCTCAATAGCAACGTTACATTTAAAAGTTTCAAGAAAAGAATCAACATCAGGCCGCTTCATTCCGTCAGACACTGTGGCTGTGTACTCGCACACTAAAGTTAGCTGTCCCTGTTACCAGTTACTGGCCTAACGTTAGTTACTCGTTACCCGTTACTTGTTACTGTCCCAGTTACTCGTTACTGTCCCAGTTACTCGTTACTGTCCCAGTTACTAGTTACTGTCCCAGTTACTAGTTACTCGTTACTGTCCCAGTTACTTGTTACTGTCCCAGTTACTAGTTACTGTCCCAGTTACTAGTTACTGTCCCAGTTACTCGTTACTGTCCCAGTTACTAGTTACTGTCCCAGTTACCAGTTACTCGTTACTGTCCCAGTTACTAGTTACTGTCCCAGTTACTCGTTACTGTCCCAGTTACTAGTTACTGTCCCAGTTACTCGTTACTGTCCCAGTTACTTGTTACTGTCCCAGTTACTAGTTACTGTCCCAGTTACTCGTTACTGTCCCAGTTACTAGTTACTGTCCCAGTTACTAGTTACTCGTTACTGTCCCAGTTACTAGTTACTGGCCTCGTTACTGGCCTAGTTACTAGTTACTGTCCCAGTTACTCGTTACCAGTTACTAGTTAATAGTTACTGTCCCAGTTACTCGTTACCAGTTACTAGTTAATAGTTACTAGTTACCCGTTACTGTCCCAGTTACTAGTTACCCGTTACTGTCCCAGTAACTAGTTAATAGTTACTAGTTACTGTCCCAGTTCCCAGTTACTCGTTACTAGTTACTGTCCCAGTTACTCGTTACTAGTTACTGTCCCAGTTACTCGTTACCAGTTACCAGTTAATAGTTACCAGTTACTGTCCCAGTTACTCGTTACTGTCCCAGTTACTAGTTACTAGTTACTGTCCCGGTTCCTGAACTAGCAATGTGCGTTTGTGTCCCAGGTGGAAGCCCGAGAGGATGAGGAGCAGAGCATCAAGCTGGCAGAGATCCTGGAGCTGCTGCTGGCTGCTGGCTACTTCAGAGCCCGGATTAAAGGACTGTCCCCGTTTGATAAGGTCCGTGCTGCTCCTGTATCATAGCACACGGGGCATTACTGCACACTTCTGCTTGTCCGGTTGATAAAGATACAAGTTTTGCTGAACTGTGAACACCCATAAACCACTGAGCGCAGGAAGCGTGACGCAGTGAAGAGACTGATCCCTCACTCGGCGTGTTTGCTCCTTGTCTCCTCTTCAGGTGGTCGGTGGTATGACCTGGTGCATCACCACCTGTAACTTCGACATCGACGTGGATCTACTTTTCCAAGAAAACTCAACCATAGGCCAGAAAATGTAGGTGTTTTTTTCAGCTGTCTGATATTTTGAGCTGTCCCAGATGAACACTGACAGGTCGGAGAGAAGTGTGGTGAAGTCTTTGCTCATCGATCCTAAACAGAGTGAGACAGGATCATGTCCCATGATGAAGGTTTACAGCCTCAGCACCACAGAGAGGCTGACGCCAAAAGTTATGATAATGTCAGAAATTTGGAACCAAGTTCTTACAACTGTGGACTCCAGCTAAACCCACGTCTACTAACCAACCAGTGTGTGGAGATGGCTATATGTCCAGCTGTGCAGGGCTCAGATGAGTTAGCCGTGAGCTCTTTCTCTCTTTGGGTGTTCGGGGTCATTGATCAGGCTCATGTATTGTTCTCCTTTGTTGACTGGCTTGTGTGTGATCTAGGACAGGTCCAGTGTATACATCTAAAGACATGTGATGAGCAGAGCAGGTGTGTGAACGTAGTTGAAGACCAGTCTCTTAGATGATCAGGTTAGACTGTCTGTTCAATCTTAAATCAATATTAAGACTTAACCTGAGGTGGGAGAGTCGGCCACCTCTCCCTGGCTGAGCCCGAGAGACTCACCAGGTCATCTAGCGTCTTCAAGTGTTCATCCATCAAACCGATTCACTTATCACTGGTAAAGGTGGAGCTCAATCTGATTACTGCTGGGTTAACTTCATTAACATACTTAATCATTTTAATAACCTGAATCTGTGGTAATAAAAGCTCTCAGATCAATGTAGTGGAGTACGAAGTACAATATTTACCTCTAAGATGTAATAAAGTATATAGTAGCAGAAAATACAAATACTAAATGACATGCAGCCTGCTCGTGCAGGACTTCAGTAAGTCTGTGAAGTATTCTGTTTCACCACAATACTACTACTGACCAACATTACTGTGACTCTAGCGTCACAATTCATCAACGCATTTCAACGGTTCAATGATCAAGACACGCACTCTGAATCAGGTGCCAGAGTGCATTCAACAGCATCAGAATGAAACTTGTTGATCAGCTCTTTAGAATTGAAGGACAGAGTTCAGCTTTTACTTTGATCTATTCTTTATGACTGTTATTCATAATGTGTTTGCTTCTTGTTCCATATTCTTGAAATGTTTCTGAACGTCTTCACCGGTTCTAATGACCGTTGGGTTTATGCTGTTGACCTTTCTTGTTACCGTCTCCCGTACTTGGTTTGTGTCTATGTTCACCCATAATGCATTGCGCAGCAGGCTAAGTCAGTGGTACACAGCTGGCTCACAGGTTTATGCAACAGGTAACATTAAGTGTCCTTAAAGTCTGACTAAAAGTTACATTTAAGACGAGGACTATTGTTGAACAGCTTGTGACTTTTCTTAATGTTACTCTTTGTATCCTTTAAAACATTGTGATTATTTAGTATACCGGTAAAACAACAATGAAATAACAAAAAGCTAATTCATCATCAATCTCCTCGAAGCTCCGTTTATTGTGAGTCCAATGGACAAAATAGGTTTTAAAGGAAATTCTTCTCACAACCTTGATTTTATTTACTTTTTCTTAATTTCAAAGCATGATGTAATTAGAGTCATTGCAGAGAAAATATGTATTACGTGATGAGTGCTTCTTTCTCTCTGCAGAGCTCTGACGGAAAAAATTGTCTCTGTGCTACCGAAGATGAAGTGTCCTCATCGCCTCGAGCCCCATCAGATCCAAGGGCTGGATTTCATCCACATCTTTCCCGTGATACAGGTGAGACGTTCCTCTTCATTCTGCCAGCCAGGTTTGTCTGAACTAAGCACGTCAGTGTCGAGGAGGGTGGAGGCCCCCCCCCTATAAAAGGGCTTGACACTACGCTGCCAGGCATGAAAACATGCTCACCTCTTCCTCGCTACCAATGAGCAAGGAGGGTTGGTCTGGTTGGTCACGCTCCTCAGATTGAAGCACTCACGGGCCACGCCCACAGAGTCCGCCTCTCTGGGTGGGGATAGAATGTGTCTCTGCAGGTCCCTGTGTATTGGGAGGGGCAAGGAGCTGGTTATCTCTGCCAGCCAGTGCTTTGACGGCCAGTAAGGAGCTATGAGAGTCACCGTCAGACCCTGCGGTCTGGCTAGGGTCGGGAGGAATGCGTACAATAGAGCATGAGGCCACTGGTGAACCAGTGCGTCCACCCCCAGAGGTGCACTCTGATCGCCAAGGGACAAAAACACCGTGATTCATGAATGAATCATCTGTAGCCAATCAGATATCCACATACATCATGCATCCACGGTGTTGAAGGAATACATCGGCACACGGCGTGTTAACGTTACTAACTGACTAAGTCAAGTAGCTCACGTACTTACTTCAGCTGGTCTTGAGGAATCCGTGCGTTTCCTTGCAGTTCTGTTGTCGGTTTTGTTTACATTTATATATATATGATAACTATTTTTGTAGAGAGCGTTATAGATCAATCCCACAGCACCAAACTGTTGTGGATCCCTTTGTATGCATTTATTAATATTGAAACTGAAATTTGACCCCATATTCAGTATCGTCTCATAAATGCCTTACAACCAGCAGTCCTCCAGCACTGAGCGATGGGCCAACTGTTGCTCACTCGTAGAACGGGTCGGTTCCATCTCCGGCTGTCCATGTGTCCTTGGGCAAGACACTTAATCCCAAATTGCTCCCGTAGCCTGGGCCTGCAGGGTGTGAATGGGTGAATGATGACATGAAGTGTTAAAGAGCTTTGAGTGGTCAGAAGACTAGAAAATAACTCTTCAAGTACAGTCCAGTACCATTTGGCCAGTGTGAGGTTTGACCTGTACAGAGTGCCTTCTAGTGTGTTCTGGTGCCTGAACGGTGTGTGTTGTGTCTCCTGCCAGTGGCTGGTGAAGCGAGCCATAGAGACCAGGGAAGAGATGGGCGACTATGTGAGAGTCTACTCCATTTCTCAGTTCCAGAAGACCCACAGCCTACCAGAGGTAAGTACACAGTACCAGTCAGCCACAGAGACGTCCAGAGGATCGGTTATGTAATAATACAGAAATGATGCTCAGGTGATGACCAACATCACGGAACATTAAATATCCATCTGTAAACAAGTCAGAAATGCATGAACGCTGACGGTCACTTCACAGTGTGTGGTAGTCTTCTCCAGCCTTGCTTGGTGGTCTAGCATGCAAACCAAAAGGTGTGGTCCTGTGAGTAAGAGCTGCTGTTGTGCTGTGAAACCCTGTGGTGTAGGATGAAGAGCTCCTCCAGAGGAAAGACGAGGCTGTGAGGACTGTTCTGGATGTGTTGGTGAGTTGCTACACCATCACGCATCACATGAGCTGAAGTCACTATGTAACTACTTGAATGACAAAGTACAACATGACCCAGAAATGATTACGATGGCTTTTTAAAACAATAAGTCCAAGCCCCAGTTGTATTCCACAGGAAGTGTACAAACCCCAGAGGAAGTACAGGAGGCAGAGGGATGCAGGGGAGCTGCTGGATGAGGAGTCCAGGGTTCACTCCACTCTGCTGGAATATGGCAGGTAAGACTGTGTGTGTGTGTGTGTGGGGGGGGGGGGGTTACCTCACCAGTTACAGGCTGTTAATGTGAAGCAGCAGCAACTGTTCAGTTCGCATTCATTTGATGCAGCGTTTTCACTGTGAACGTTGCCACAGACACCCAGTCCATAATACTGAAAACATATGAACATGGCGATAGTTAATGAGTAGGCCATAGGCTCCATCACCGTTGTGTTACCTCACAGGGTGACGGTGATTCTCCAGACATTCATGTAATTACAATCTTCCAGAAGGCATCGCTGTCATTTATTAACACGACCCAGCATGTGAGCTTTGGACCACACACTATAACGGCAGAACCAGATAAACACCCGGCTTTTCATCACCATCATACACGTTGAGATCAGGTCTCAGCATGCTGCCAACTTGACACACACCAGAATAACTCATATCGATGCTTATTGTGAAAATGACTGTTAGC
>CM051688.1:25920618-25935618 GCA_028022725.1 Lycodopsis pacificus | reverse complement strand
TGAAGATATGAGTGAATATCAGTCAGCTGGGCAGTACATATTCTCAGTCCACTACCAGGATGCTATCAGGCCAGCAGCTTCACATCCTCTGTGGATGCTCACAGCATCCGGTCCTGTGGAGGGGGCAGACGTGACGGCTGGCTCTTGGTGGAGGAGATCAAAGCGAGCATTGAAGGTGTTGGGCTCCTGTGTGGGCGTGGCCTCACAGTGATGGGCGCTCCTGCATGTAGCCTGTGACGTTGTGGATCTGACGGGATGATGAAGCCTGGTGAAAGGTTTCCTAAGTTCTATTTCCTCCATCTTATTTCCCAGCGACTGGACGTTAGCTAACTTTAAGTCCTACCTGCTTAGCTTTTATCCCGGCTCTTGCTCTCATCCTGGGTCGGTCACAACACTTTTGATGGCATTTGATTGGGCCAGTCCAGCTGAGTGGTTGGAAGATCTTGTGGATGGGAATCGTGTCAAGATCTGCTGCACTTCATCCATTCCTCATACTTTCTTTTCCGATGTTGACGAGTGTATTTCTGTCTTCAATGTAGCAAAGTCTTTGAGAGATAGTCGCCACCACCGCATCTGCAAGTGTGCCAATGCCATAAAGATACATATTTAACGAGTAGCAGGGCCACAGGGACTGTGCCATGTGGATTTAAGACATGTTCTGAGCAATATGTACATCTCAGCAGGAGAGTGGAATAGACTTTCAGTATAAATATAATCAAGTCGGGCCTGTCACAAGTTTTAACATGCATGTGGGAAATGTTTGTCTGAACAGTATGTGGTGTTTGTATGTGTTTGAGCATGTACACAGGCCTGCATGCATGCACAAAGGGCGTGGTCGCTTTGCTGGTGTGACAGGCGCCTGGTGAGGGACCTCTGGGTGTCTGTATAATATAATATTGATGGATGTAAATAGGTGGGAAGTGTGTACGTCTGTGTAGCTTCTGCATGTATAGTACATGTACTATGTAGGTGTGTTTGAGGTGTACCTTTAGAAGAAGAGAGATGATGTATGTTGTCTTTCCCTCGCTCTGTTGCTGTATATATTGAAGGATCTATTGTTTCTTTGTATAGACTATGATGTACCGTAGTCTTCTCTGATTGCTTTCGTTATTCCTGGAAAGAGAATCACAATGGAAAAGTTATCCTTACACGTTATTGTGTTAACCTCAACTTTTCTCAATGAATATGTATTTGTGTATCATTTAATATAAGTCTATTTTGACGGGACATACTAGAGGAGTAATGCCTTGCTCGAGGACACTTGAGCAGGATGTATGCGTATGAACTGGGGCCTTGTGCATATTATGAAACATCACTTTCTAAATGTTTAGGCAGCCTCTGTGTTTCTCATGGTTCAAGCCATGATGATAGAATATACAGGTATCATGATCCGAGAGAAAGAGAGAATTTAAATGGCCCGATCTCAACTCGACTGACCTGTTAAAATGACAAACATTACAAGCTTCTTCTTTCCCTAAGTCTGTGCATGTTTGCTGCAACAGGTGAAACATGGAGAGGAATAAATCAGTGTATTGGTTTATCCTCCAGACATTTGTCGATGCATTTACAAACACCGCACACACCCATCCAAGCAGCTTGTGTTTGCCCGGCACTTTAATAAAAAGCTTTTCTGCTACTGTTCTTACTGTACTGAATCTCCCATGTGTCCCTGCAGCAGTCGGAGCTGTCGTCAGAGGAGCGTTCAGAGCGCTATGGCCCACTGCAGCAGCACCGCAGGGCAGTGGGCTCACTCAACAAGCAGATCCAGCAGAAGACTAAACAGCTGGAGGAGGTCAGCTGTGGTTCTATGTACACTCCGCACACACCGAGCCGATTACTCCAATGAGTTAACATCTCGTTACAACCAGAGCCACTGTTATCCCCAAGTGTAAAATCCACAAGAACCAATTTACAATTCATGTTTTTCTTTAAGTACAGCATCCACATGTAGAAGAGAAGGCAGAGGAGCTCTCATAGAGTAGAGAACACATGCAGTACTTCTGCATTATATGCACTCAGCATTCACTTAGCTGGTAGGACACCTTTTAGAATGAAGTGATCAGGGAAGCTGTCATAGCTTTCATTAACAGGTATTTGTTTTTTAACAGCTACAAGCCAAGTATGCAGAGGTGAAAACAGGCTGTGACGATGCCAAGAGCAGTCTACTTGAGGTGAGACGAGATGATGATACCTGCATCCTGATGTCAGCATGCATGTGCCAGACACCTGGAGCAATGGATGACTGAGTGTAAAAGACTGACAGTGGAATATTTGATATTGATTTGGAAGCACTGAACCATATCAACGGTTGCTGAATTGGCACATGGTATGTATCTTGAGTATTTTCAGATGGGCCTAGCAGCTGTTATAAACAAATCTCCTCAAATCCCATATTAACCCTGATTAGAACCAAATGGCCCTGACATTATGGTTTGGCAACATTGATTATGTTCGACCAATGTGGAAGCTATTAATTCCTTATAATGGACATCTCAAAGGCCATTATCTCGCTTAGACCTTGCCAAAGAAAAGACAAATGTTGTAACTGAATTTCTCTATGAGCCATTCTCGTTACCCGTTACCCCTGAGGGTTAGGGATCCCTTTACCGTTAACCCTGAGGGTTAGGGATCCCTTTACCCGTTAACCCTGAGGGTTAGGGATCCCTTTACCCGTTACGCCTGAGGGTTAGGTATCCCTTTACCCGTTACCCCTGAGGGTTAGGTATCCCTTTACCCGTTACCCCTGAGGGTTAGGTATCCCTTTACCCGTTAACCCTGAGGGTTAGGTATCCCTTTACCCGTTAACCCTGAGGGTTAGGGATCCCTTTACCCGGTACCCCTGAGGGTTAGGGATCCCTTTACCCGGTACCCCTGAGGGTTAGGGATCCCTTTACCCGGTAACCCTGAGGGTTAGGGATCCCTTTACCCGGTAACCCTGAGGGTTTACCGATACCTGAAACTATCGTTACCGTCTCATCAGAAAGCCAACGTGATGCGAGCAAGATTTCAAGTCAATGACATTGCGTACGGTTGACGGTAAATATAATTTGACACTAAGTTTAACAAGACCAGCTTACTATCCAGCCATGTCATTGTCCCATAATAAATATCAATATTTTCACAAAATCTTAATTAGATTCAAAGTCAATAACATCAGGAAACATTCTATGAAATGAACAATGGGAAATGTTTCTGTCAAACTGCTGCTTCCATCTGCTTCCCAGGCTACAGAGCACTCAAAGGAGCTGGAGAAGGAGCTGAAGTGTTCAGACGAGATGGAGGAGCAGGCAGACTGCAGGTGGGTGGTGCAGTGTAAACGTTCACTCTGTCTCACACAAAGTGCCCTGAACATGCTCTGAATAACACAACGCTCTACTTTGTGCCTCAGTGCGCTCCGGAGAAGAACTCTATGACAGCACTTTTTTCCAGGAATGTGGCCACAGACACTCAATTTGTAATACTGAAAATATCTAAATATTGCAATACTTTCATCAGCCACCATTGTTTTACCTTCTTCAGCCACAGTTAGTGACTTAATGAAAATCTCTCCAACTATTCAGGGTCAGCAGTCTGTAACTAAGTGTATTAACCTCTTGTGGTAACTGGGAGGAATAGCAGCTACTCTGGTGCCATAAGCCCCTTTCAGACATGAATACATCACCTGTTGAGTGTTTCTTGTCCTTAGAAGGGCTGCATCACTGAAGGACTTTCAAACAGTTAATCCATCAAGTCTCTAACTGTGCGTATGAGGGGTGCTTTTACACAGACTAGATACGGGTGCTTATTCAGACATGAGACCAGCGTGTTAAAGTGGCATCAGATTAGCATGTCTGAAAGGGTCGGGAGACTAAAGAAGCATGAGTTAGTTGTCAGTGATGCACCCATATGTTTACAAAGGGAAGTGTGTTGCTTTGAAGCTGACTGAGGCTCAGCGTAGAGCGGCTCGTCCTCCAATCAGAGGATCGGTGGTTCAGTGACGACGTGTCCTTGGGCAAGACACCTGTAGACACCTGCGGTGTCTGCATGGTTAGATGGTCCTGATGGTCCTGATGGGCAGGGGGCACCTTGCATGGTAGTCCGTGTATGAACGGGTGAATGACGGGGTTAAAGCGCTTTGAGTGCTCAGAAGAATAGAAAAGTACAAGAAGATGAAGAACATTGGAATGTGATAATAATGATAAATAAATATTATCCTTTAACTCTTGACTGATACACTTCTTCCACAAATTATTCTCATGACTACCAGGTCACGAAGTTCACCACTTACCTGATGCCAAACTGCCCCTAGCGATGCCCTCACCCTTAACCTCGCCTGCGTAGAGTGTGTGACGTGAGACAGGTTCAAACTCTCCTCTACAGTTGGATCCAGTCAAACTGCTCCTGTCAGAGCTAATGTTCCCAGTTTAGTGGGCATGGTTACGTATGACAGTTTGCTACATAAAGAAAAGTCTCTGAGCACAATCAAGACATATATGTAGAGTACTGACAGCAGACGATGATACAGTAGATCTTTACAGCGTTGTTACTTTGGCACTAGCCTAATGAAAGACTTGTGAGCATGTATCAGATTGCAGCCACTGACTTGTAGTATGGTTCACTTGCGCTTTACTTAATTTTTTAGATGTGACTTTCACAATCTCAGCTACTCTAGAACACACCTTTAGGCTGCATGTTAGCCCAGCCACAGTCCAACGTGTTCTGAGTCAACCAAAGTTGTTATCGTGTTTAATTAACATAGACCTGAAACATTGTAGAATGTACTGTAATGTGCCCGTCTGCTTGCTCATGTGGATCACCATGCCGTGATATGGTGCTGTACTCAGCCTGAGCCGATGAGCCAGAGGTCACTGAGTGATTGCATTCTTAGTTTAACACTTAACAGGATGGACTCGCAGAAGAGAGACCCCTCAACTGAGGGTCAGCTTGACCCTTAAAGTGACTTATGAAGTCAGGCCTGAGCCGGCTGCTTAATGAGCCATCGTTCTCTTCCAGCCGTCTACAGTCCTGAGCAGCAGATGACACACAAACAAATCCAACTGTGAATAAAAGACTAAAGGAACTGATGTTCCAACATGAGTGAAATGTACTTTAATGATGTCTTCTGATGAGCTGACATGTCTAATAATGTGAAGAGTGCTTCCACATGTTGACGTCTCTCACAGTGATCCACTCCTTCAGATTCCACATCTGTACTTTAGTTGGTTTTCTATATCCGTCAATTGTGATTTCTATAATTCAAATAGCTCTGCGAATCAATAAGTAATCATAATCTATACTAGCCCAAGTAGGCTATCATTGACAGGAACATCTTGTAACAGCCTGCCTCATGTATGTTTATATTATCTGATATTATATGATCTGTCCCCAGAGATCTTAAACAGACATCTGAATGTCTAAATGAATCTACTCGAGTGTTGCCATTTGAACTTCTTATTAAACTGTTAATACATTTTGTTTTGTATGGCGTCCCTTTACACATTAATCTGCCAGCTTGAGGTTTACCAAATCTCAACATTTTTTTTATATTTGAGTTTAAAAGTAATATCTATAAGCGTTAAAGCTTCAATATAATCTCCCTTAGATTAGAACAATAATAACACTCAGCTGCTGAACAGGACATAATCAATGATGGACTGAGTCTATCTGTAACATGTTCAGTCATACACAGTTCATCCTTATTCAATCTACTCATTTATTCATCACATTCTTTAGTCATTCTGTTCATTTGATCAGTTATTCATTGATTTTCTGTTAAGTAGTTATGTATTTGAAAGAACTTGATAATTAGATTTGTATGTATGACTGTAGCAATGTTCTCTGCTACCCGGTGGGTCGGGGAAGCACAATGACTGCAGCACACGGTGGAATGACAGTTTAAATAGTTTTTATTTGTCGGACACTCTGACAGGGCTTAGTCTCCGAGCACACGCCGCGGGAGTTTTCCGACCTGTCCGTCTCAGCACTGTCGCTCGTCCCGAGCTGCCCCTCTCGCCTCCGTCGCTACAGTGGACTTAAATACAGCTGAGCGTCAGACAATTAGGATCCGTCTCAGCTGCGCCTAATTAAGTCCCTTCCCGGCACCGTTCCCCGAACCACTCCCACACTCCGCCCCCTCCACAGCTGAGCCACCCACGCCCGCCACCACATACCCCCACCGCCTGACTTAGGCCGGGGAGCCATCCGGCCTGTTCGACGCGTCAGTCTGCAGAGTAAAGGGAAAAGAGAAGTTAGGTGTATGAAGGAGCAGTTCCCCACAGAGGGCTTGTTTTACCTGCTCAAACGCCAACTGGCACTGCTCCGACCACTGGACCGGATCTGAGGCACCTTTCCGGGTCAGGTCGGTCAAGGGGCTGGTCAGATCTGCGAAGTTGGGGATGAACCTCCTGTAATAACTCGCCAGCCCCAAAAACCCCCTAACCTCTTTTTTTGTCTTGGGCGGCGGGCTGGCTGCGATAGCAGCAGTCTTGTCCACCTGAGGGCGCACCTGCCCGCCCCCCAAGTGGTACCCCAGATACCGTACCTCCCTCCGTCCAACCGCACACTTCCCCGGGTTGGCGGTGAGCCCCGCCTGCCTCAGGGACTCCAGCACCGCGCCCACCCGCTGCACATCCTCCGCCCAGGTGGTGCTGTGGATGATCACATCATCCAAGTAGGCGGCCGCATATGCAGCATGCGGACGCAGCACCCGGTCCATGAGACGTTGAAAAGTGGCTGGGGCCCCGAACAACCCAAAGGGAAGTGTGGTGAATTGGTATAACCCAAACGGAGTGGAGAAGGCTGTTTTTTCCCTGGACTCTGGCGACAAAGGAATCTGCCAGTAGCCCTTGGTTAAATCCAGTGTCGTAAAAAAACGTGCAGTGCCTAGTCGGTCCAGGAGGTCGTCGACCCGGGGCATTGGGTAAGCATCAAATCGTGACACACCCTGCGATAGTCCACACAGAACCGTATAGACCCATCCTTCTTGACAACAAGAACAATGGGGCTACACCAGGCACTGTTGGACTCTTCTATTACCCCCATCTCCAGCATAGCCGCTAATTCCCTCTGAACCACTTTTCTTTTGAGGTTCAGGTAACCTGTAAGGTCGTAACCGCACCGTGGCAGGAGGGAGAACACATCGGCAAACTGTTCCTGTAACTGTGCAATGTCTGTTCTCTGGGTCCCGGAGAGATGGGCTTCACAAAGGAGCGAGGTTGGATTGGAGGATTTTGGAACCTCCAGCCCCAGCTCCTCTCTCTCAGGAACCGCGGACACCAGAGCCACAGACTCCGCCGCTCTCCATGCTTTCAGGAGGTTGAGGTGGTAGAGCTGAGTAGCTCCGCCCCTGTCAGAACGCACTACCTCATAGTCGACATCCCCCACCCGCCGTGTGACCACAAAGGGTCCTTGCCACTTGGCGAGGAGTTTAGAGCTGGAAGAAGGAAGCAATACAAGTACCTTTTCTCCCGGTGTGAATTGACTCAGCTTGGCCCCTCTGTTGTACAGCCGTTGCTGACGTTCCTGGGCCTGGAGCAAATTCTCACGTGACAGGCGACCCAGTGTGTGGAGTTTTGCTCGCAGGTCCAGGACGTATTGGATCTCACTTTTCCCGGTGCTCGGCCCCTCCTCCCAGTTTTCTTTAATCAGGTCGAGCACCCCCCGTGGCGTCCTGCCAAACAGTAGTTCAAAGGGAACCTCCCGCACTGCAAACAACAGAGGATCAAGCCATTTATCCCAATTACGTACATCGTCGTGAATAAATTTACGGATCATGGATTTTAAAGTCTTATTCAGACGCTCCACCAGACCGTCGGTCTGTGGGTGGTACACACTGGTCCAAATAGATTTAATGCCCAGTAATCCGTAAAGTTCTCTGTGTGCGTGACATGAACGAGGTGCCCTGGTCAGTCATAATCTCTTTCGGGATTCCGACTCGGGAGATGACCTGAAACAGCGCCTGCGCGACATTCTTTGCCGAAATGTTGCGCAACGGCACCGCCTCGGGATATCGCGTTGCGTAATCCACTAGGACTAACACAAAGCGATATCCGCGTGCACTCCGGTGAAATGGCCCGATGAGGTCCATGGCGATTCGCTCAAATGGGACCTCCATTAACGGCAGAGGACGCAAAGGCGCCCTCGGAATGGCCAGCTGGTTTACCAGCTGACACTCCGGGCAGGTGCACACAAACGGCGCACATCCCCCGAATGCCCGGCCAATAAAATCGGGCCATTATCCGGTCCAGTGTTTTCTCATATCCCATGTGGCCAGCCATCGGGTTATAGTGAGCCACCTGGAAAATAATTTCCCGGTGGCTTCTCGGCACCAACAACTGAGTATTTTCCTGACCTGACCGAGTGTCACGACTCACTCTATACAGTCTGTCCCTAATCAATGAAAAGTGCGGGTATGCCTGTGCTGTGTCAGGGCGCACCCACTGACCATCAATTCGTATCACCTGGTCAAAGGCTGAGCGTAGAGTATCATCCCGAGACTGCTCAAGTGGAAAATCTTCCATGGAGTGTAGTTCGGGACCCAGCGGAGTCTCCACGGGAGGCTCTGCTGGTTCCCCCTTCCCATCTGCAGCGTCGGACAACCTCGCGTCACCGCTGAGCACAGCACACATACCGCATGACCCTGTCTGTCATGAACGCACCCCCGCACCCCGCCCCATTAATTTATTAAACCCTGGCCAATCCGTTCCCAAGATCAGGGGGTGCGTAAGGCGGGAGCTAACCGCAACCTTTAGACTATGTTTTCTCCCCATGTGTCTAATTTCCACTGGCACCACGGGATATTCGTGAATATCCCCATGCACACACTTCATTTTTACCCACAATGCCTCCACCAATGCCCCGGGCCGAACCAGGCTCTGGTGAATCATAGACTGTGTACAGCCCGTATCCACCATTGCCTGATGTATACCCCCCTGAATCCTTACCGGAACGTGGTACGTCGACCCTGGACCGGGGGAGGGCGTTGGAGGGCCGGCAACCCGAACCACCTGGCCCACCTCCATCAGCGGACATTCCCTCCGGAAGTGACCGGGCTGCCCACACCTCCAACACTCCAGCCCTGGCGCTTGAGGGCCCCCTGTGGGTTGGGAAGAGTGCAGGCGGATGCGGAGGTCGGTGCCTCGGGAGAGGGGAGGAAGGGGGCCGACCGCGGAGTCATTGGGGTCCGCACCAGCAGTTGCGGAGGCAGCCTCCGCCGAGGTGCCGGCGTCGGCCGGGCTGGCGTCGGCCGGGCTGGCGCCGGCGGCATGAACTGCCAGGTGGTCCTCTGCCAGGGTGATGGCGGTCCCCAGGGTCGGGGGGCGGTGATACCGGACCCAAGCTGCCGTGCGCGTCGGCAGCGCCCCGACGAACTGCTCCAGGACCACCTTCTCCAGGACTTCCTGCGCCCCCCCCTGGACTCTCTGGTTGCAGCCACCTGGCTGCGTCATCCCTCAGCCGCTGAGCGAAGGCGAAGGGCCGGTCCTCGGGTCCCAGTCTGGCCTCCCGAAACCTCCGCCGGTGGTCCTCCGGAGACAGGCCCAGGCGAACGGTGACCGCTTTACGCACATCCGCGTAGCGGTGCCTCGCTGCCGGTGGCAGCCCCAGGGCCGCTGTTTGTGCCTCCCCCGTGAGGAGAGGCAGAAGCCGGACCCCCCCCACTCTGCCGCGGGCCAGGCGCACGCCTCTGCCGTCGCCTCGAACGTGTCCAGAAACGACTGCACGTCGTCAGCGGCACTCATCTTGTGCAAGACCACCCCCGCCAACGGAGGGGGGCCGTCACCGGCGGGCCCGCCGCTGCCCGGGCCGCGAGCTCCTCCAGGGCGTGGGCCTGCCGCTCCGCCTGGGCCCGGAGCACCCCCAGGAACTGCCGGTTCGCCTCAGCCTGGTCCCGCTGCATGGCCGCGATCCCTCCCAGCATCTGGCCCAGCACCATAATCGGCTGCGTCTGCGCCTCCGGTGTTGCTCCGTCCATCTCTCTGTGTTGGGCCCCACGTTAGACTCCACTGTAGCAATGTTCTCTGCTACCCGGTGGGTCGGGGAAGCACAATGACGGCAGCACACGGTGGAATGACAGTTTAAATAGTTTTTATTTGTCGGACACTCTGACAGGGCTTAGTCTCCGAGCACACGCTGCGGGAGTTTTCCGACCTGTCCGTCTCAGCACTGTCGCTCGTCCCGAGCTGCCCCTCTCGCCTCCGTCGCTACTGTGGACTTAAATACAGCTGAGCGTCAGACAATTAGGATCCGTCTCAGCTGCGCCTAATTAAGTCCCTTCCCGGCACCGTTCCCCGAACCACTCCCACACTCCGCCCCCTCCACAGCTGAGCCACACCCACGCCCGCCACCACAATGACATAATTAGTCCAGAGCTGTGTAGCGACCCTGAGATCTAGATTGATTCCATTGTTGAAGTTCTATTGTTGAGGTTCTATTGTTGAAGTTGTTCCTGTTTTAAACCAAGTAGCGTCCTGAGTCGAGTCTTATTCTGTTAAACATATCGTGTGTGATAGCTGAAGTTGAGTGCCATCACTTCCCTTTCATACCAAGTCATGAGTTTGTGATTTATAATTTGGAGTTATTAATAATCGTTAAATATTCTGATATTGATTGATTATTGAATTTGCTACACAAGTCCACATCTGGGTAAAGAGATGGGATGAGGCCAGTGTTGTGCCCTCTGAGACATGCAGCGTGCTGCTCATGAACACGCTGTTGACCTCGATTGATGGGACGGTCCATCTAATGTTCTGTTCTATTGGACAGGCTGTTGATCTCGATTGATGGAGCAGTCCATCTAATGTTCTGTTCTGTTGTTCTCGATCGATGGGGCGGTCCATCTAATGTTCTGTTCTATTGGACAGGCTGTTGATCTCGATTGATGGAGCAGTCCATCTAATGTTCTGTTCTATTGGACAGGCTGTTGATCTCGATTGATGGAGCAGTCCATCTAATGTTCTGTTCTATTGGACAGCTTGCTGGAGAAGCTGAGGGCTCTAGTGACCACCGATGAGAACCTGAAGCAGCAGGAGCAGGAGTTCCGCACACACTGTAGAGTGAGTACATCAACACACACGAACACTGGGACTCTACTTCCAGCTCATGCTGGTGGGTGTTTGTACAGAGAACAAGGTGGAAGTGAAGTTTGAATCCTTGGTACTTATCTTCTCTTGAATATGTGTCCAGGAAGAGATGGTCCGTCTGCAGCAGAACATCGAGGAGCTGAAGACGGTATCAGGGCAGGATACAGAGGAGGAGAAGGTACTTTACAGTTCGAGTTGTGCTCTATAGTCACTGTCCAACACATGTATCTTCTGCAGTATAAAGACTGAGAAGCCTTCCCTCTGCTGCAGTTTGTCTGAACTCTTCTCCTTCCTCTTTGTTTTCCAAGGAGAGGAACCAGCTGATTGACAAACAGTACAACACAGACCGGGAGAAGCTACAGAAGATCCGTCTGCTCATGGTAACTTCTTCACACAACACAAGATTAGATTGTACTGGAGTTATCTCTGTGGGAAATGAGGTCACAGCAGCAGATCAAACTACAGACAAGAATTAGACTAAATCCCAGAGAGAACAAATAAACGGCATGTTTATCGTGTCATTAACTGGTTTGTCCATTGTTGGGATCAATATTATTAATGATTATTAATAATAACGGGGCACCACCCTGCGAACAGGGACCGATAACCAAACGATAAAACTAAGTCTCATAATTAGTGTTCACTCATAATGTCAATAGTCTGGTACGACTACACATTCAGAGTGAAAGTAAAGGTTTAAGTTCGAACACAGGCTACTACATACAATTCATTACATGCATATGCACCATTAATCACAGACGACTGCTCTTTAAAATATAACAGGGTTTATTACATCACAATAATAAATGATCAGATCAATTAATATTGCAATCAACAAACGCTATCATACCATGTTTATGTACCTAATAGCTAAACAAATGAATAGTGTGTGTGTGTGTGTGTGTGTGTGTGTGTGTGTGTGTGTGTGTGTGTGTGTGTGTGTGTGTGTGTGTGTGTGTGTGTGTGTGAGTGAGAAAAAAGGAAGGGGGGGTCTTAACACTACAGTCGAGAACTACAAAGATGGCGGCGTCGAATGACTTAGCCAAAATAGCAGAGGGGGGGTTAGACTGTGGGTGAGAAGGGAGAGGGCTTAAGATACTACCACCAGATGGCGTAGTCGAGTGACTTATGCCAAATGGCAGGGGGGGGGGGGTTTCAGCTGTGTGTGATCACGTGTCTGTGCAGGCACGTGTATGTGTGTGGCGATCGATGCCACGGGGTTTCCCATGGGGTTTCCCACGGCTGTGTGTGCAGGTTAAGTGAGAGGGGGGGGGAGAGCAGGAACAAAAGAGAGAGGGATCGTGAATCAAACTCTCTGTGTGATCTGCGTTGTAGTGAGACTGAGGATCGCTGATCATATCCTACACAAATTGCCGTTGTCGCGTCGCGAACTACCGTCAGCTGTGCACGATATGATCGCGATTCCACACTTCACTCACAGAGCTGATTTAATGAAGAGAGAAATACCACACGAAGTGAAATAAAATTAATGAAAATAATCCCCAAATAAACAGATCTTCCTAACTATGGTGGGATGAGCGTCTGTTCATTGTCACATTTCTTAAGCAATAATAAACAAACCTCTACATCCACTCGCAGCGACGGATCTCATGCAGGCAGTTACTGTACATGGTTAAATGCAGCGGAGCTGGTGGAGCTGTGGTTGCGCAATACCTTGGATCACGCGGCAGTAACTCAACACGGCAAAAACACAGGAATAATGACACATAAATGAATTAACCTGAATGAAACTTAGGTTAATTTAAGCTAAGCTAAGCCCAGATGCTATCATGAACTCTTACTTTGGAGAAGCTTCGGAACAAAGGGAAGAGTGTTCGAGGAAGAATTGTCCGTATCCTCGAGGAGAAGGGGGGGGGGGTGGGGGCTGCTTGCAGGTCGGCTGATGAGCGGATGCTCTGTCGGTCGCGGCGTGGCTCGCTTTGGAGCAAACGCAGATGTGATCTATCCCCGCTGCAGGGAGGATGATCTAACTTCGGTTGAGGCGACGTGATCCGTGCGTCTTACCGGGAATCGTCGGTCAGGAGAAGGGTCCGTTGTCCTGCCGGAATGTGTACACAAAAAGAAAAACACGGGGAGGAATCGTGGGCAGGATTCGTCCGTTATGTTGTGAGGAGGCCAGACTCAGAAGAAGAACATTGCTGTCTCTACCAGCAATGGCATAAGACCTGTCAGGGTTTGATGAGGGTTCGAGGGTTTGCAGGCCGTGCGTCCGCGTGGCCTTCGTCGCCAGCGCGATGCTGGAGATAGGAGGCTGGTGTCTTCTGTAGCCAGGGCGGGGAGTCCGAGCGAAGAGAAAGATTTTCCGCTGTGCTCTGGGTTATAAACGGGTCTGCACGAACAGTGGGGGGCCCTGTTTCGGCCAATGGAGGGTCAAGCCTTAGGTTGAGAGGTGGGGGTTAAGGATCAGAGTCCATTGGGCTTTTGGAAAGGAAGAAGGAGCATGTGAGGAGCTAAGTCAGCCAGCAGATGGCCGCCAGACCCCAACACCATGTGCACATCAGCCTCAATATCGGATGTAAAGAGTCCCGTTATTGTATCATTGCCTTTGTTTTTGGATTCTCTACTTTATACCTGATCATTATTTGCAAAAGTCATTCTAACTGCATCCAGACAAACCTTCTATGCTTGGGAACACCAATCAGTCATCATTTAGACCAGTGATTTTCAACCACTGTGCCGTGAGAGATCGTCAGGTGTGTCGTGGGAAAATGTCCAATTTCACTTAATGAGTCCAATAAAATATTATTTAGTTGTTGCAAATACTTTGCCATTGTTGGCGTCTGAGCTGCAGTATAGTGGCTGGCTAAGTAATAAATACTCTTCCATGCCAGTGGGTGACAGGTAGCGCAGTAACAACGTGTTCGTGTAGGACAGTAGAATGAAATGACGCGCGGGAGGTTGTGGTGACGAGACGAACAGCGATGGTGAAATATTTGAAAAGGAAAAATGTAGACTCTGAACTGGGCCCTGGACAAAATAACCCAGATGAAAAGCCTCGTCAGGATCAACACATTTAGAGACTTGTCATTAAATTGTCAGCGTATATCCGGCCTAACGACATAACGAAGCACCTCACTGCACTGAACCTGCAGCTTCAGGGACGTGTGATCACAGACATGTGTGATCACAGACATGTGTGATCACAGACATGTGTGATCACAGACATGTGTGATCACAGACATGTGTGATCACAGACATGTGTGATCACAGACATGTGTGATCACAGACGTGTGTGTGTGATCACAGACGTGTGTGTGTGATCACAGACGTGTGTGTGTGTGTGTGTGATCACAGACGTGTGTGTGATCACAGACGTGTGTGTGATCACAGACGTGTGTGTGTGTGATCACAGACGTGTGTGAGGCAGTAAAAGTCTCCACCGCTGTGTTCCTGACTGCGCATGTTGCTGATAAACTGGTGCACTTGGCACGGAGATCACTCGGCGATTTACCGACTTTGCAGCTCAGAAATTTAAATCTGAACTGCTCAGCAATCTGTTTGCAGTTGAGTGTAAAGAGCACCCGTGGAGCTGATAGACCTCCAGTGTGATGACACTCAAGGCAAAGTATGACTCTGAGGGCACTGCACAGTTTCCAAGCTTCATCCCCGAAACGATGCCTTAACTCCTCCTCCATGCTGCTCAAATGCTCTGCATGTTTGGAAGCACATACATGTACCTGTGTGAGCAGCTGTTCTCTGTGATGAAGATGAACACAAACCCACACAGGAGTCTCACTGATGCACCTTTACTCCATCGTGAGGGTTTCCACAGAACCTAACCCCAGATATTAATGAACTGGCAGCCAAGAAAAGATGCCAAACATCTGGCTCTGGCACATATGCATGAAATAATGTAGCCTACCTCAACATGTATTCTTCTTGCACTTTGTCCAATATCCTTTCTGTCCTGTTTATTAAATGG